>PVJH01011793.1:0-67132 GCA_004026705.1 Nesogale talazaci | reverse complement strand
TATTGAAGGAGCCCTCTGCAAGTAACTCCACTGGCGTCCTTCCCTTCCCATCACACCCTTCCCCCCGTGGCCTCCTATTTCCAGGTGAAACTTACCATTATTCTCTTGCTCTTCCTCTTGTTTGCCCTGTCCCTGAACAATCTGCCAAATGTTGCCATTGTTTGAACTTCATATAAAGAGGATTATAAAGCACAAAATCACATTGCACATATTCCTCTAAATAGTAGACTTCCTTCATAAAACAGCAAAATGACAAGGGTTTTTGTTGGAACCTGGAGCCTTTGGGATTCAGGTGCCCAGTAGCTTGCCTTTAACAGGGTCCGCTTCAAATGGGAATTACCAGTCTTGAAATTGAGCCAAAAGTCAAACCCAGTTGCCATCAAGGTTGACTCAGCGCCACCCTCTAAGGTACAGACTAGAACTGAATCCTTTTAGGCAGAGTTTACACAAGCATAGCTTTTGGATGCTCTTGATTCTCAGGGTCCCTGTTGACGTACGGTGCCATTTTCCTTCCTCAGAGATTCATGGAATGCCTTGGCTTCCACACCAGAGTGAAGCTGCTGTTGCCTGGTGTGTGCAGCAGTGTCAAGACCTGCTGACAGAGGCTCCTCAGGACCCGTCCCAGGTGTGGTTCAACCCTGGGATTCTCAGTCTGGGTCTCCCAGCTCCCCGTAAAGCCTTAGGCAGGGCATGCATGAATTGGTCTAAGGAAAGGATTTATAGCATCATCAGTTTTCCCTAGTGAGTTGGGAATAAGTGACGGTTTCAAGTGAGTGAGTCCCCTTCCTACCTAACACATCATTTGGCTTGAAACTGGCCATTCTCATAATTACTCCTCAGTTCAAGAGAGGATTTCTAAAATACAAAGATACGCTCTTGGGCCTGGAATTCTGCGCCCTCCCTCTCTCAGTCTTGTGATTTAAAGTAAGTATTTTTGCACTCTATCTACGAATTACCTCATTCATGCTTTCTTTGCCAAGGGTGATGAAAATCCCATTGGTAATAGCTTTCATATTTCTGGTAGGCACAATCGTGTTCATGTTCATAGTTGACAGGAGAAGCATGCATCTGCAGCCATCAGGGAGCTGTCCTTGATGTGGATAGTGTATAAGAGCCGAACTATAATGGCGGTGAGATTCGATTGAAGTGCTCTCTCTAGGAGTCATTTCCTGTAAAAGCAGAGGGAATAAACTCAATATTGTAAGGGTTTCTATTAGCTGTGCTCAAGCTAGTGGTTTTGGCGTAAGCACTCTGAGTTCTAGCTTTGTTTTACTCTCAGTATTTTGCTCAACAGTTTTATTGGCACATAATTTCCGTATCAGAGAATTAGGTAGTTCAGTCGTTCACACAAATCACCCCACATCCATCCTAGAGCATGCACTCACCTCATGGTGGATTTGCCCCAAAGTGAGCTGTTTGAACACGATCCGTTCGTGTCCCTTCCTCACACCCACCTTCATTATTTACTCCCAAACTCCCCTTCCCTTTTTCAAGACAGTTCTTTTAGAGACAGAAGTGTGCCCATTTTGTAATGAGTTTAGGAATTCGTCAAAGCTGTGAGTCGGAGAGGCTGTGCTAGGCATTGCTTATAGCATGGGCTTCACAGCCACTGGAATGGGAATCCACACTGCCTCTCTGGCTGTATAGTTTGTAGAATTTGTGGGTATATTATTGGTGCCTCAGTTTCTCCCTTTGTAAAACTGGGGATAGGAACAATCTACATTGTGACTGCTGCCAAAATAGAATCTGTTAATGTTGAGAGCATAGCTTGACCCAGTGTGTTAGTCCGGGTAGACTAGAGAAACAAATTCATAGACACACACATGGATATAAGGGAAAGGTTTATATACAAGAGTAATAGAACATTGAGAAAGCAGTCAAAGGTCACAAGTCCGATATTAGCCTATATGTCCAATACCAGTCTATAAAGTCTCCTTCCAACTTACAAAGCACGTGCCGTGACACCAGGATAATTACAAGTCAGTGGGTGCAGAGTCTTGTGTGTCCAGTGGCAGTAGACACAGTAGAAGCATCTCAGCGCTGGCAGGAGTCTCCATGTGGCTTCTCTGGCCCCAGAGGTTTGGCTCCATTAGGGCAAGCCCATGTGGCCTCTCCTCCGACTCCTCCGTTCTCCAGGAATCAGGATCGATCAGCATGATGTCATCTCATCTTGTCAGTAGAGACTCTAAGAGACTGAATCAAGTCTCTCCTCCAATTGGGAGATACCGCAAGACTTCCCAGAATTCTCAGGAGAAAGCTGTGCCCGCACAGAGGTCTCATTAGCTATATCCAGGTTGACAGGCTAAACTCTACCCCTAGACTCCCAGTCATGAAATTGACACAGAAGTACATGAGTGCCACACCCACATCCTTGATAATTGCTGTAAATGTTAGATTCTCTCCTTATATATCGGTGGATTATTCCCTGCCACCAAATCCAGGTAGCTTTGAATAGCAGATATAAGACAATTCCTAGAGAACCCCAACCCCTTTCATCATGTTGTTAGTAGCCAAAAGTGGGATGGGCTTGCCAAAAGTTGTTCTGGGAGATTCTACAAAGATCCATCCGGAACTTGGAGCTAAGCATAGAATAATCGAAAACGTAAGTTCACAGTCTCACCATAGCAGTTAGAAACTAGGACAGGGTGGGTTGGTCCTGAGTTCATCTCTCTCTTTTTTTAGTAAGTGTGCTACTTGTCCATCACATCTCTGAAATCCAAGCACTCTGAGCTAGCACAGGCAACCCTCTCACCTCTTCCCTGCCAGCCAGGCTCCCCAGGTGGAGCAGCTCCCTTTGCAGTGTCTCTGACTTCATATTTCGTATGCAAGGAGGCCTCGAAAAGTTCTTAGAGGAATACCATTAGTCCTGGAATTGGGTGCTTGCCCCTAGGAGATTCCTACAGCAGTTGGGCAGCACGCTGATGATCCCTAGGCCCAACCTCCAGAGAACCCAGCGTGGAAATTGGGTCCCTGGACTGTGAGTTTTTCCATCAAGTTCCGTATCTGGGTGAGTGAGATGGTGGTGCTCATGGAGCAGTACTGCCATAGGCCTTAGTCCACTAAACCACACACAGGCCCCGAGCCAGTGACAAAATTAACCCTGGCACCTCTGCCTATATTAGGCTGCACTCTAAGTGTGACAGGAAGAGCAGTGACCTGAACCAGCACGAGTCAGACCTCATGTGAGCCCTCTAGCCTCCCCTATCTTCAGCTGAGAGCTCTGCTCTGTGGAGACCTGACTCCCAGCTGGCTGCTTCCTGCCATCTGTCAGTTTAACCCCACCTGCCCATGGAGCCATTAGGCTCAGCAGACCACCTTTGTCAAAAGGGGCCTCTATGGCGAGCTTTAGCTTCACTGACCTGGATTAGGTCATCCTTCCCAAATCAACTAGACTGAGATGAGGGGCCCTGCTCAAACATTCACTGCACCCTCTGAGAAAGAACTGGGGAAGTCTCCCTAACCCTCAGTGGAGATGAAAGGTGCTTTTGTAAGAAATATCCCAAGAGAGGTTTTCTTCAATGGAATCTCCTTTGGAATTCAGTCCTTGTGGCGTGCTTTCCCTTTTACTTTTTTCTTTCCTTATTATTATTATTACTTTTGGCATCACTGTCCTCTGGGGGTCATGGGAGCTACCCAGCCTTGCTGCTGCTGGATTTGAACCGCCAAGCCAGTGGGCCGTAGTCCCCCACTCAACCACTACGCCACCGGGGCTGAGCCCACTTTCCCTTTTTTTATACCAGGAGGAAAACCTCCCAAAATGCCTTCCTGGTTCCTCGGCTGCCCCTGTGATCTGCTCTCCTCTGTGCCTCTCTAACCATTCCTGGCGGTGTGAGCCCTCTGCTGCTTCACAGCTTGACACCAACACTGGACAGCTGATTTCGCATCTCAGCCTTGTTTTCCCTCATCTGCATGATCCTGGGCATTTCCCTGCTTTCACAACAGTAGAATCTGTAGCTGGGCACGAGGCTCCAGAGTAAAGTCCACATTTCCCATCTTCCCTTGTAACTGATGGCCCATGGGAATAAATGCTTACCAGGGATGTGAGCAGTGCTAGCAGGCTGCTTTGGAAACAGCCTTAATTGTACCTGTTGCCTCTTGTTTGCCCCTACCTAAGTCCTCCCTCAAATGCTAATGATGCAGTGGGTTGACCCCTGGATGTGGCAGAGTAATGGATTGGAAAGAGGTTGGGTCCATAAGCTCTCTCGGGCAAAGGGGGCCATCTCACCAGTTCTGGACTTGATGCCTCTGGACTTTGATGTGTGAAACAAATCCTGACCTGTGTAACCCCCTGTCATCAAGTCTGTTGTAACTCATTGTTAGCCAAAAGGACAGAGTAGAACTGTTCCAGCAGGTGTCTTGACAGAAGCACGCTACCTCATCTTTCTCCTTCAGAGCAGCCAACCTTTTGGTTAGCTCGGTGCTGAACTAACAAGCATCAGCCTGGACTTGACGGCAGTGGGTAAGCTCCCTCACCTCACGCAGACTGGGTGTTGACAATTTAATGAGATGAGTTTAATGTGTCTGTTACAGTGCCCGATGCCATAAAAGTGGCTGTTGTTTTTTTGTTTTTTGTTTCATTTTTTTTAGCATCACTGTCCTCTGGTGGTCGTGGGCGCTTCCCAGTGCTGCTCCTGAGAGCCGCTGCTGGATTTGAACCGCTAAGCCACAGTCCCGCACTCAACCACTTACGCCACCGGGGCTCAGCCGGCTGTTGTTTTTTACATAGTGGTTATTACCGTCATCCATTCTCATTTTCTGCTTTATATTAAAGTTGACTGCTTAAACCTCTGCCTCCCACCCCCCCACCCCCCACACGCTGTTATGGACCAAGTTGGATCAACCCAGTGAATGTGAACCATGTTTGGGGCAGTAGGGTTTTTCTCTTCAGGGTCTCTTTCTCAGCAAAGGGAAGGAAGTCCTGTTGGAAGAGGATGGATCCTGATCCTGCATGACGGGTATCTTCTGAAAGAGGACGACAGACACAGAGCAAGTACCACAGGAAGAAGAGCGAGCACCTCATGATAGGAGAGGAGGTGCATCTGTACACCGCTGAGGACACTAGTGGTTCACATCTGGGGATACTGGTGACCAGCAGAAACTAGGAGAGAGGCATTCCTCTCTCATTGAGGAATCAGTATGACTGAGACCCTGATCTGAACTTCTGGTCTCCAAAACTGAGCAAAATCAATCCCTGGTGTGTGTGTGTGTGTGTGTGTGTGTGTGCATCACTGCCCCCTAGTGGGAGTAGGAGGCCCAGCCTTGCTCCTGGAGAGCTGCTGCTGGATTTGAACCGCCAACCCTGTGGGTCGCACTCCTCCACACAAACACTACACCACCGAGGCTCAGCCCCAATCCCTGTCTTTTATACCTCACCCTACCCCCTTTGCTGGGGAATTTGACTATGGCCACTTTAGGGGACCAAGACACCCATGTAGCATGGCACCACAGCAGCAACATGATTTTCTCCAATTTTCTCTCACAACAAGCAGTGGAAACCAACTTAGGTCAGCTTGCAACAAGGGCCATGGCTGGAACACTTGGAGGCTCCAGTGCCTAGAATAAGAGACTGAAGGGACTTGCGAGCAGACTGGGCCCCAGCTGCCCAGGGCAGCCCCATGGAAACTACTACCAGCCTCCCTGAGCCCCACCCCATCATGAGTGATTACTGCCCTTTGGCTGTCACTGTCTCTCATTGGCTCCACTTGGGTTATGTACCCACCCCGTAGCTAGGAGATAATGGGGGGGATTTCACACTTAAAAGTGGGTCTGCTTTTTTTGTTGTCATTGCAAGCTTACATAGCAAATTAGGTTCCTATTTGACAATTTGTATACAAATTTAGTAACTTTGGTGGACATTTTCCAAAAGGTGTCAACACTTCTTGGTTGCATTCTGATTGCTCCATTTCCAATTCTCTAGTTTCCCCATTCCTGTATCTTCCCATCATTGCTTTAGAATCAGTGTTGACATTTTGCTCTCATACTGTTTTCTTTGGGGGGGGGGGGGGCATCACTGCTCTCCGGTGGTGGGAGTAGGAGGCCCAGCACCACTGCTGGAATTGAACCCCCGTCCCAGTGGGCCGCAGTCCCGCGCACAACCACTACGCCACCGGAGCTCAGCCCTTTCATACTGTTTTCTGAATGGAGTCATGGTAGCATCCACTGTGTGCCAATCTGTTATTTCACCAAAACGTATCTACTGCATAGTTTTTATTTAAGGTTTAGAGCTTAGCTCAGATTTTTGGTTTTAACAGGTCGAGCAAGTGTAACCTTTTTAAGAATTTGAGTTCTGGTCTGCATTTTTCTTCCAACCTACCAGGGTCTATTTAGCAGTGACCCGGTTCAACAGAGTCCGGATGGGTAGCTGGACACTCGCTAGTTCTCCTGGTCTCAAGTAGGCTGACAGCCCCGTAGAGCCCTTTCTTCTCCAAGACTTGGGTTTCCATTTTGCTTCTTTGATCCTGAGGAGTAGAGACCAATAGTTGTATCTTGGTTGGTTGCTCCCACACGATGAAGGCCTCAGATGCTACTTGCTTCATCAGGATGCATAACAAAGTTTTTCTTTTTGGTTCTTAATTTTGTTTTTTGGGGGGGCATCACTGCCCTCTGGTGGTCGTGGGTGCTACCCAGCGCTGCTCCTGAGAGCCGCTGCTGGATTTGAACCACCAAGTCCGCTGGCTGCAGTCCCACACCCAACGACTTAACGCCACTGGGGCTCAGCCCTGGTTCTTAATTTTTAAAAAATCAAATACAGTCATTAAATAACCGCTCTGCACAGGTAGCAGGTTTCTGAGTTTTTTTTAACCAAAAATTAAATGGAATTCAGAGACAGCAAAGGTGTGCTTTGCATGCTAATTTGTCATAATCCTTTCCAGAAGGAGACAAAATTGATCACAACACACGTTCCCTCTAACATCCTGTTTGCCATTGACCTTCATTTCTAACTGACCTTTCATGTTGAGATGATTTCTGCCTTGGGATCTGTGTTTTGTTTCCTTACCTTGAAAACTATATATATATATATATATATATATATATATATATATATATATTTAAATTGGGGGCTCTTACAGCACATCACAATCTATACATAGATCCATTATGTCAAATACATTTGTACATGTGTTGTCGTTTTTTTGGGGGGGTGTCATTTTCAAAACACTTTTATTCCTACTTGAGCCCCTGGTATAATTTATAAATTTATATATACTTTTTTAAGTCAACACCAACTATTGTCTATCTTTGCCCACTTTTCTGCTGTCTGTCCCCCTGGGAAGGAGACCCTACGTTGATCATTGTCATCTGTTCCCCCTTACTCCCACTCCTGTTTTGTGAGCTCTTAGCTGTACCAGTATAGGTATTCTGGTCTAGCCAAATTTATAAGGTATAATTGGTCAGGTGCGGCGGTGGCAAAAAAGAGAAAAAAAAAAAGATATAATTGGGGTCATGGCAGTGGGGACTAGAACTTAGCACTAAAGAACTCGCAGAGGTTCCCAAACTTATATTGTCTACTGTCCTCTTAAAAAAAAAAAATTCCTCATGACCTCCCTAGCAATGAAAACCTTTTGTACTCCAGCCCAGAATCCAGGATCAAGTGTGGGCATCTGCGCTTAGATCATTCCACACACCACCGGGGGAGGGCGGTGCGGTGGCGCCCACTGTGGGAAACTATGAACAGAGGAAAGTTGTGTCTTTCTTCGGTGCTATCCTGCACCTTGACTGGTTCTCCTCTTGTGGCCCATCTGACAGGGTGTCCGTTTGACCTACTGATGGGTTTTGGGTCTCCATTCCAAATCCCCCCTCCCTCTTCACCTAGATAGAATTGGTTTGTTTTGGATCTTCTGTGACACCTGCTAAGCTTTTTTCATGCGGGCTTTGTTGCTTCTCAGCTAGATGGCTTCTTATTCTTCAGGCCTTTAAACCCTCAGAGACTGTCTTTTGATAGCTGCTTTCTTCACCACACTTGATTAAGCTCCCATTTCGTCTTCAACAATCACCTCAAGGAAGGTGAATATCACAGTGTCATGTTAGGAGAAAAAATTGTTCTTGTGTTGTAGGAGTACTTGAGTGGAGGCCCAATGTCCATCTGCTACTGTAATACTTTATAAATAAATGGATGTGCATAGATCTATCCCCCTGTCATTGTCTATGAAAGCATATACATGCCTGTATTTAGATAAAGGCCCTTTGCCTCCTAGTTTTTTCCTGTATTTCCTCTTACTTTCCTCGTGTCCCACTTTCATGTTTGGTCTTCATTCGGGTTTTGGTAATTCCTTGTGGCTCCATGGCCCTTAATTGGCCCGAACCCCCACCTGAACCCCCTAAGCATCCTATGTCCTCACCATCAATTTGAAATCACTTATTCCCTTGATTTGTTGATACCTCCTTTCCCCCATCTCCCCCTAGTCCTCCTATTCTCTCCTCCGAATTGTTCATCCTGCTTGTAATGTCCAGATAGACATACATAGACAATAATATGTGCAAAAACAAGTCAAACAGGGCTGAACCCCAGTGGTGTAAGTGGTTGAGTGAAGGACTATGGCCCGTGAGCTTGGCGGTTCAAATCCAGCGGCGGCTCTCAGGAGCAGCACTGGGTAGCGTCCACAACAACCAGAGGTAGTGATGCCCCAAAAACAAACAAACAAACAAAATCAAACCATAACAAAAAAGACAAAAAAAAATAGCTAATACAGCCACAACAACTATCAAAAAGAAAAACCAACAGCAAAAACTGAAAAACCCTCAACAGTTCTAGGTACATTCGTGGACCTTTATGAGTGTTTTCCAGTCAAGTCTGCTAGGGTACCACGCCCTGGCCCCACAATCCACCTTTGGCACTCCTCGGGGACTTTGCTACTCGGCTGTACACCCATAGTGTTTCGCTGCGGCAGGGTCAGTTTGGGGACCTCTCCCACCTCGTGTCCCCTTAGTGCTGTGTGTCAGGACGGGGCGTAGTCATGGCTTGTGGTGGGGCAGGCCCTGTGTCTGCTCTGTGCCTTGGCTGCTCTGAACTGGAATATTGTCCTCGAGGCTTGGTGTGCCAGAGTATGTTCCACTCTCTCCTTCCCTCTTCATTTGCTCCTGATCACACGCACCGCACTTTGCTGTCCTCTAAAGTGTATTCCTCTGGGGTGGGGTATATGGGGTGCCCACGTAGTTGGGGTGGGGGGCTGGCCCCGTAGACCCCTTGGTTCCCTGCTTCGTGTGCTGGGCTGAAGTCGGGTCCCTCCCTCTCCTGTGGAGACAGCTACATTATTCAGGTTGGCTGAGTAGTCCCAGGAGACGACAGTGGTAAGTAAAGGAAGCCTTTGTACCCAGAGAGCCAATCTCACAAGGTGTTTGGCTCTGTCTGAAGAACCTCTGTAACTGCCCTCTATGAACGTGTGGGCGGAAGCACTGATGAGCACATCCACCGGCTTGGGTCCATCAGGGAAGGTGGAGTGTGGAAACCAAGAGTGGCGTGGGCAGGGTCTGGAGGTCCTGAGAGTAACCGAAACCTTGACCCAGGCAGTCAAGGAGAGTATCAGCTCCCAAAACTGGACATGTGGGCATGGGTCTGGTGAACAGAGAACCCTCTAGAACATCATCAGGGACCACGTGGTCTCTCAGCTCAACCCTCCACCTCAAGTAGGGAACTAGGTGGTAGTGACAGCCTCAAGCCTTACATCCAGACTTTGTCCACAGGAAGAAGAGAGACTCCTGGGGAGGAAGACAGAAACTTCCAGAAGCCTTTTCTCAGGTCACATTAGCCAGAGCATTGGGCCATACATCAGTTTTTCCATCTTCCCTGATTTTTTTGTGGGCATCACTGCCCCTGGTGGGAGTAGGAGGCCCAGCCTTGCTCCTGGAGAGCTGCTGCTGGATATGAACCGCCAACCCAGTCCCTCACTCAACCACTACGCCACTGGGGGTCTTCCCTGATTTTCAACGGCAATAAGCAGTGGAAACAAATTCGAGTCAACTTGCAAAAAAGGACTGGCTGGAAGGTCCAGTGACTGGAAGACAAAAGGGAAAGGCCTGGCTATGGAAGCACAATAGCAAAGGGGGGATTGAGTCACCTAGACTGATGGCAGCTCAGCCGGTGCAGGGCACACTCCCAGCTCTGCCACTGCACCCATGTGGGGATGGTGTGGTTGGCCAGCCCAGCCACGCACGTTGTTGGGAGTAGATCAGCAGGTGCAACAAGGCGCTGCTGCTGAATCCCTTGAATTTGAGATTTCACTCACCAAGATGGAGTGTCCTAGTGTCTTCTGCCCTCCCCTTTTTCAATGGAGTCTCACTCCAATAAACAAATTCTGACCACCCACCATCCCTGATGGGTAAAAAGGAATTTAAGGACTTTGTATATGGAGCACGACTGATGGTCTAATTCTACCTCTCACCAGCCTTGAAGTTGAGTTACACAGTTACATCTGTGGGATGGAGACCAGAGTCTGGCATAGCTGAATAATGGCAGTTCTTAAATCCCGTGGACTGGGGTGGAGCCTGTCAACCCCTGCAGCCATGGCCCCGTCCATGGGTCTTCACCAGCCTTGAAGTTGAGTTACACAGTTACATCTGTGGGATGGAGACCAGAGTCTGGCATAGCTGAATAATGGCAGTTCTTAAATCCCGTGGACTGGGGTGGAGCCTGTCAACCCCTGCAGCCATGGCCCCGTCCATGGGTCTTCTTTCTTTCCACCAGTGGTCTCTAGCTCTTAAGCACGACCCCATCTGCACTCTTCAGCCCACTCCTGTTGGCATCTGGCCCTCTGCTCCTCCCTGTTTCTGGAAACAGCTCATCTCTCGGCTTCCAGGCACCAAATCCGCAGCTCTTCATTCTGTCTCCCTTGCAGCCTTTCCCCGCCTGCTCAACCTCTAATTGGCACACCCCAGCTCAGCCCTGGTCTTGGGCAGATGCTTCCCAAACCACTGCCATGTGGCTGGTAAACAAAATGTGGGGGAGCCATAGAATGGAATGCTACTTAGCCATAAAAAGAACAAGTTGAAAAAATAAATAAAAAAAACAAGTTGGGTTTTTCCCGTCATTTAATTGGGGGTTCCAACAGCTCTTAGCACAATCTATACACACATCCATTGTGTTAAGCACATTTGTATGTTTGTGCCATTATGTTCAAGACATTTTCTTTGTACTTGAGCCCTTGGTATTGGTTCCTCAATTTGTTCCCCTCTCTTTCCCACCCTTTCTCATGAACACTTGATAATTTATAAATTATCATTTTTCCATGTTTTACTGCTGTCTCCCTTCACCCACTTTTCTGTTGTCTTTTCCCCAGGTAGGGGATTATATGTCGATCATTATGATCGGTTCCCCCTTTCCCCCACCTTACCCTTATCCTGTTATTGCTACTCTAATTGTTGGTCCTGAGGGGTTCATCGGTCCTAGATTCCCTGTGTTTCCAGCTCTTATCTGTACCTGTGTACATGCTCTGGTCTAGCAGGATTTGTAAGGTAGAATTGGGGTCATGATAGTGGAGGGGATGAAGCATTAAACAACTAGAGGAAAGTTGTAAGTTCTGTAGGTGCTATCCTGCCCCCTGACTGGCTCGTCTCCTCCTTGTGACTCTTTTTGTTTTTTGTTTTTTTTTTTTTTTGGGGGGGGGCATCACTGCTCTCCGGTGGTGGGAGTAGGAGGCCCAGCCCCACTGCTGGAATTGAACCTCCATCCCAGTGGGCCGCAGTCTCCTTGTGACTCTTCTGTCAGGGCATTTTAAAAGGACAAGTTCTGATTCATGCTGCAACATGCATGTGCCTCATCTTTCCCCCAACGTTGTAGTTGGTGGTCCAGCGCCTCCCTGCCAGCCCCATCAGGGTTCTTCGAGGGAAATAGCAAGACAGTCTTATTAAAATTTATATACAAAAAAAAAAAAAGGATTTATATACAAAAAGGTGCCTGAAAGCACCCATAAGGAAAGATGGAAAGAACGTAGATGTATAAACAAATGAATGATAAACTAATGGGGGGGCAAGTTCACAAGAGAAAATAATGCAGACTTGTGCTCGCTTCGACAGCACATATACTAGAAAATGCAGACTTGTCAGGGGCTGCAGAGCGTGCAGGGCTAGGGAGTGACTGCTAGAGGACTTGGGGGCCGTAGTGGAACAGACTAGACCTTGTCGCTCCCCTGGTTTCTCCCACTGTATAAATGCCAGGCCCTCCTGTGGGCCTTTGCCACACCCTCTCCCTTCCCACCGCGTTTCTGTATTTCTGGCTCCTCTGAGATTGTCAGACCATGCTCTCCCCTCTTGGGCCTTTTGCATGTGCTGTACCTTCTGCTTAGGTGTCCCTCTGTCCATGGTTGCCTCTCGCTTCGTTCTTAGTATTGATTGGCACCTCATCTCTCCTGAGGCAGTCTCCAACCTCCTTCCGTCATTGCTATCCTCACATAACCCCCCTGCTCATTTCATTTCTAATAACCTGCCGCAATTTATAATGTAGTCAACTCCCCCACGTAAGAGTATGATTGATAAAGGGAGGTAGGAGCTCTGTCTGCTTGGTGCCCGGCACCTCATGGGTGTGGGATGAAGACAAGACTTTTCCACGATTACATGTTCCAAAATATTAAGCAACCTATTTACGAGCATTTGGAGTGCAAGTTAAGTTAGCTATTCTCCCTGAAGCTCCCAGTTATATGAAGCCTTTGTGTGACTCACGAGGAAGCTAAGTTAGCTGTTCTCCCTGAAGCTCCCAGTTATCTGAGGCCTTTGCGTGACTCAAGGTAAAGCTGACTCACTTGCTGTTAGGGTGATGGTTCGCTTCCCTCGAGGCCTGTGGTTGGGCCTCAAGGGCCATTGTGAATGACTCCTAACAAGACAGACCTGTTCATCTCCCCCCGGGAGTCTGAGGTCTTCTCTTATCACATCCTTCTCCCCTTAGTCACATGGGCATCCCTAAGCCATTGTCACCAGATAGCCTTTATGACAGCCCCCTCTTGCTGCATGTCCTGACCAGTGACAATAGAGCCCATATGTCCCCCATAAGGTTATTTAAACGGGGAAAATTAATGTTTACTCTCTCTCCTGTCCGAGTGCCGGATGCTCTCAGCTCCTCACCCTCATCATGTCATCCCTTCTGCTCTCTCTCCACATGGACCACGAAGCGGAGCGGAGGTGAGCATGCTACTCTGATGTGGGATGAGTCTGACTCTTAGGATTTCTCTCTCTCATGCTCTCTATATCCTTATAAATAATATTTATCGCTGTACAACTGCCTATTGAACCTGTGATATATGTATCTGAAGCTGGCCTCTTCTGATACATGGGCACTCTGAAACCAAAGGCTACCCAGCCAATTAAGGCAGGACTTGAACCCCTACCGAGGCTTTGCTTTTCCCCCTTGCTACATGGTTCTCTGAATTAGGAAGTCGAGATTTGCACGAAGTCCCGGAGCTAGCCATGTCCTCTGACAATGGCTTCATGGTCTGACATGGGTCCCCCAGTCTAAGGCGCCTGCAGGCTCAGACAGCTGAGTCACTCTGGGAAATCCACAGTGTCCCTGTGCCCATCCACTTCTCTGTCCCCACTTCTGCCTTTCGCATTCTCCTAGAGTCAGGGCCCAGCTGTCCCCATAGGAGGGGAAGTGGTCAACTGCAGGATGGAAAGTACTGCCCTGGAGGTGCCCAAACCTGCAGATTCAGGCCCGCTCCGCCAGCTGGGTGAAGCCGGGACAGGCTGCACCATCCGTCCCAGACTCCACAGGTAGTGCCTGGATCTCGCTCCAGGAGCACCATGGATATGAGAACGCCTTGGGACTGACAGGGAAGCCAGCTGAGTGAGCAGAGGGCTCAGTAGGAGCTGCGGAGAACATTGGGTGCTGCAGGAGAACAGTGCTGTTATTGTCCAAGTAAGGCCTTCCCCTGCATAACCTGATTCTTTGACCTCTGGGGAAGTCTGCAGACCCCTTTTCATAGGAGTGTCTGTAAATGCACAAAGTCGGACCTGTGGCCTGGCAAAGACAAGGGTGATCACAGAATGCTTTTTCCCACTTGCGATTAGGTAATACTCAGATTGACTTATCAGCACATTAAACACATTAAAGAAGTAGCCATGGGTTCAGTCACTGCTGTAATGTTGAAACGGTGAACTCAAAGGTACATTTTGAAGCACCCACCGTATCCGGATGTAAAGAGTCCTGTTGTTGCAGTGAGTGACTCTTGCCAGCTAGGTGAGAGATCGGCAGTTCAAAAGCCACCCATGGCGACTCGGGACAGATAGGACAGTCTAGTTCCTTGACGATGACAGCCTAGCAAGCCCTAGGGGCCAATGCCATTCTATCCTGTAGGTTTTTGTGAGTCAGAATGGCTTCCACAGCCACCATGAATTGTGATTTGAAAACTTTTCAATTGAAGACAATGTCATAGGAACTAGGAGTACTAATACCATTTGTTTGCACTCCAGTTGCATTTCAGTTAATGTTCGTGAAGATCAAGATACCGCTTTTCCCCGTCCAAGTTCAAGGGCCTCCTGAATTCTTTGTGTGGACTCCTGAGAAGAGGGCTGCCCCTTCATCTGGTTTCAAACCTAAATGTCTAGGAAGAGCCTCCCACACTGCCCATTTCTAGCTGGTTGGGTCTCTTGGATTTGCAAGGTAGACAATCACACTAATTGCAAATCATAGCCTCTTCTCTTTTAGTTAGACGAGGGCCTACCTGATCTCCTCCCTTGTCCATCCCTGGGGCGTGAACACAGCAAAGGGAGAGGTGGGGGTATGGAACCTTATGCAGGCCCTGGGTGTTCAGAGGTACATCCAATAAAATATTGAGTTGAATTTTAAAATGGGCCAGATCCCCTTGGGAAAGGAGACCTGGCGGCATAGTAGATTACAATTCAGACTGCTAACAACAAAGCCAGCACTTCAAAGCCACCAGCCGTCCCTGAGGGGGGCGTAAAAAGATGTAACATCTTAGAAAACCAATACAGGGTCTCAATGAGTTGAAGTTGACTCCATGGGAGTGGGCTCCACCTTGGGGCCTGGGATGAGATGGGACTGAAATGACCATTTTGAAAGTCAGACCAAGCTATCTCTGTGCCAGACCTCTGCCCAGCAGCAGGGGCGTCAGGGTAGCAGGCCGGGGGTGGGGGTGGGGTGGGGGGAGAGTGGATTCAGTGGAAGCTAATCAGAACAGTACCCAGACGCCCAGGTACCCAGCCGTGAAGATGTTAGAAGTGTGGCAGGGGAGACTGCAGGTGTGCGTCAGCCAAGTCTCAGGAGAGCTGGGGGCCATCACAATGTCCCTGGAGTCCTTAGAAGATGGACACAGGAGATGTGACCACAGAGGCAGTGGAGTTTGGAATACAGTAACTCGGGATTTTGAGTGCAGGAATGCACACAGCTTCTAAAAGCCAGACAGGCAAGGATGGGGCTCCAACCCCACCCCTCTCCCCGCCCCCACAGAGCCCCAGCTGTGAGCTCCTGGCAGCCCTAGGGCCATCAGATCGGCAGGACAGCCCTTGCTTTGGTTTGTGATGTTGTTACACCCCTCCAAAGCCTTGTGATGCCCCACTGGCACCCAACCAAAATTTGAGGGGGCGGTGAGAGCTGACCGGGCCTTGAGAACACCAGAGGCCGAGAGAACACCAGCTTCAAGAATGAGGTAGGAATGGGCCGGTCCACAGGACGGGCCCTAGTCCTGGAGGAGCTGGCCCGGAGCAAGCTGGTCGTCCCCGCCCTCACCTCCCTTCCCCAGCGGGAGGGCACCTTCCTGTTGTTGCCACAAGTTTTTGAGCAAGGTGTCTCTCCCCAAACTCCCCTACCTCCAGCCTCAGCCCCCTCCTGGGGAGCCCTGAAGGCCGAAGGGGATCACCATGGCAGACAGTGTGCGGGAGACCAGCAGGGCCCCTCGGGCCCCTCTCCGGAATCCGCAGCCCCAGAGCCAGGCCGTGGGCCGGGAAGGAGCGGTGGGCTGCCAGCAGCCAGGCCAGACTCCTCCACAGTGTTCGCGGCTGCCCCTCCCTCTCGCCACCCGCCGAGGAAGGAAGTGGTTCCCTCCGCCCACCCCTTTCCGCAGGCTGGCCGTCCTGGGCCCCCGGATCCATTCTCGTGATCCGCTCCCACAGGCGGGACCTTTGCCCACATGCGGGGCCGCGGGAGGCCCGAGCCCAGGACCAGCGGGGCCAGCCAGCCCGCAAGTTAGAGACAAGCAGGCAGAGTGACCCAGGGACGGGCGGGCGGGAACAAGAGGTTGGAGATGGAGAGCCAGGCCAGTCAAAAGCAGCCTGCAAGTCGGAGGGAGGATGCAGGGGGCAGGCCTAGGGCGGGGGCGGGGCGGTGGGCAGGAGGGCGGCCCCTGGGCGCTGCCAGCTCCAGTTGCTGTGGTGGCCGCGGGCGGGGCGGTCGGGTGGGCACAGCTGGGTAAGTACTCCCTCCCAGGCCAGGCCCGCAGTCCCTGCTGCAGGCCTCCCACCCCACTTGCACAACACTCAGGAAAGAGGGAAGCACCCTCCTAGCCACGCCTGGCAGCGGGACCCCCGGTCCCCCGGGGCTCTCCCAGCGATTTTCCAAGGGGGGACTGACAATGGGGAGGGCAGTCAGTGCTCGGGGTGAGGAGAGGAAACGCCTCTCAGCCTCAGTGGCCTCCCCTGGGAAATGGGCATGTGAATTAGCATCCCCCTTGTCTACTGAGAGCTCACGGGGCCTGGACCCTTCACCTCATCACACCCCACAGCAGCAGGGGAGGCAGGTGCCATCTTCTCTGTCCCACAGGTGAGGCGACCAGCAGAGGCCAAGTCATTTGCCTGAAGTAACACAACCAAAGGAGACCAGCCAGAACCTCCACCAGGTCTGTGGGTACCCCTGAGCCCTTTTACCTACCTCCCCTGCTCTGCAAGCTCTGGAGAGAAGTGGGGGGTACCGATGGTGCTGGGTGTCCCAGGAACAGGCTAAATGAGAAACTCACCCATCAGGAAGTGGGGATCGAGGGGGCAGCGGCCCTTGTGCCCTGAGGGCCCCCAGAGCAGCAAATCCTTCACCTGGAAAAACAGGGGAAGTCAAAAGCTGTTCCTGCCAGGACCCCCCTTCACAGGTGCACAGGTGTCTGTTTAACCCAGCCCCTGATCAGTGGGTGGCAGCCGGCAGGTTCTCTCACTGTTAGTCCCTGTAGGCAAAAAGTCCAATTAAAACAGTGGCTGGGCCACTTCAAGTCAAGGCAGATGGGTCAATGCAGAAAGCTATGGAGGCTGAGTTTTGTCATTCCAAAAGGATCGTTTTGATAAGACTTTTCTTTTAAGGATACAAGGAAGTCCCAAAGGCTTATTAGGAAAAACTTATAAGAAAATGGAAAACTGCCTTGGTGAGGAAAAAAACCCAGGACATGGTGACAGGGCACCCACTCATTTTTTGAGGGTAGCAAGGACTATCCTAGGGTAATTTCATGGGGAAATATACCCCATCGACCATGCAGCTCTGCGCTTGCCCTTCAGACTCTCCGTTCCTCAAACTCAGAGACCATGTCAGAGGGTCAGAATCAGCATCCCTGGAGGCTGCCAACACTGCCCTTTTGACTTGGTATCAATGGAAAAATCCAGAATCCTTTGTGGGAAGAGTCAGAGAGATAGAATCCCCCCCCCCCCTTGTGAAGTATAGATGGAGGCTATGTCCATGCCAAGTGATAACAGCTCTGCGTTGAGGAATTTTTATGTAATCAAGGTGTCTGACTTTGTAGCAATACATTACAACTTAGCCTGGTATCTTACCTTCCAACCTTGTGGGGCAGGGGGTAAGTAGTATACCAAGATGGGGAAAGGGCTAAACTCCAGGACAGAGGAAGTACAGTGTGGAGTGGGGACCTTCACCCAGGGCTCTTGCAGGCTTTGTCGTGTGATTTCTTCCCCCTTGGCTGTGGTTTTTTCATCCGTCCACGGGGCAAGCAAAGTGAAGATGTGCTTGTCAGGTCCGTGGTGACGGTTCATGGGCAGGTGTAGCCCAGAGCCCTCCTCTGCTCAGACTGTCCCTCTGGGTGCCTCTGACTGTCACGGGTTGGTCAGGGCTCTAGGGGAGCTGCAGGATTTCCGGGCATCCCCACCAACAGCTGGGAAGCATCTTGAGTAAGACCAAGGCCGAGGGCCGCAACTTCTCCCCATCTGACTCCCTGGGGAGTCCGAGGTCTGCCAGAGTTGCTTTGAGGGCAGCGTTTTGAAAACCTTTCAGCGGTGGGTGGCTTGCATAATTCCAGAGCTGCTCTGCAGCCCCCAGGGCCCTCCCTCTGAGACTGGTGAGCAAGAAGGAGGAAGCTGAGGGCCCCAACCTCCCCTTGAAGCTCAAGCCTAAAACTTGCCGTCTCTGACCTTTTTTTCTCACGTGATCTCCTGTGACCTAGTCCCCTTAAAGTTCAGAGAGCCCTATGCCACCTCCCTAGAAGTTTGCCTCGATCACCCTGGCTGAAGGAGCTCTTCCCCCTCCCCCCCCCCCCCCCCCCCCCCCCCCCCAACATCTCTGTTTCCCATCCCATCTTTCTTTCTGCCCTGGGTGGTGTGATCTCATGTGAACATTTGCTTATTAGCTCCTTATTAGGTTCCCTGGGCCCTCACCTTTGTCTTGCCTGCCCTTCACTTCTGGTTTCTCCACGGCCCAGCACTGTGCCTGCCCCGTGGTGACTGCAGGCCACTCTGTGCAGTGTGCAGTTGCCCGCATAGTGTGCAATCCCCGTGAGTTCTACTTCTCCTGCATCTCCTTGCCTAACAGCTTTCCTTCTGCATTGTCCCACAGCCCTCCGGCCACTCATTCCTTTGGACAGATCACACTGCCTTTCTCATCTCTTCCCTAAAGTGGGACATGCGAACTGCATCTAGGTTTTAGCCAACATAACCCAACTCAGCTTTAAATAGATCTGCCCACATAGCGCATCTTTTTTTTTTTTGTTTTGTTTTGTTTTTTTTTTAATTTTTTAAAAAATTTTATTGGGGGCTCTTACAGCTACTACAACATTCAGTACATCATTTGTATCAAGCACATTTGCATACATATTTCCACATACATTTCCCAATATTTTCCACCTGAGCCCTTGATACAAGCCCCTTTTAAAAAAAACCCTCCCCTTTCCCTACCCCCCACATAGCGCATCTTTTGCCGTCGGATGATTTGTTTGAGGTGTAGTTCCCAAACTCGAGCCTTCGTAATAAGGTACTTGCCTCTTAGGACCAGGCGCCTGTTCAGGAAGATGTCCCCCGGCACCATTGGCTCATTTCCCTGTCGCTCCACAAGCATTGTGTTTTATGATTTTTATTTGTTTGGGGTAGTTTTATGGAAAGGGCATGGTCGTGGTTAAATTACTTGCCTCTTGAATTCGTGAAGCGGAGTGTTTCTCGGGGCTGCTCTGCCATTTCTATTTCCTGTCTCATGAAGGGAGGTAATCCCCAGGGCACCTGCACTTTTCCTTTCACCGTCACTTAAGGGGATGGTTCCCCTTGCACTCATCTCTTGGTCGCTGCTGAGCGCCCCTAGAGGCTTCAACTGGGAACGCACCCAGCCCAACTCCCTGCAGTTGCTGCCCTGTCTGCCCCCTGGCCATCAACTCTCCCAGAGTCCTTTGTACCCTGGACTTAATCAGGAGGAAAGAAAGGTCTGTGTGTCTGTCTGTCCCTCTTTCTCTCTATTCTGTCAGTATCTTTTTTCCAAAGTAGCAATACAATTGTTTTTAATTATAAAAGAATTACGTGGGGCTGAGCCCCGGTGGCGTAGTAGTTGAGTACAGGGCAGCAGCCCACTGGCTTGGCAGTTCAAGTCCAGCAGCAGCTCTCCAGGAGCAAGGCTGGGCCTCCCACTCCCACCAGAGGGCAGTGATGCCCCCCCCCCAAAAAAAAAAAGAATTACTTGGATGCAGGGTTGTTTGTTAGAACCCCCGGGGCAGCAGACGTTTAAAGGGATATTCGTGCAGCGGGTACCAACGCTACGGCAGTTACCCCAGAGGACTGACTGCAGAGCGTGCCGATGCGTCGTGATATCCGAGACACTGGGGTCCCTACGGCTGCTCCTGTGAGTGTTGGCTGCATCTGAGTAAACGGGAAGCAGCATCCGTAAACTGCAGGGCACAGCTCATATTTGCTCAAAACAAAGAAGATCTCAGAAAGGGAGCGAAAAGATCATGGAATTCTCCCATGAACTTTTGGAAGCCCCCTCATGTCCATGAGTGTCCTTGCCATGGCACAGAAAACTCCAGAAGGAGACATAGGGACTTAGTATGAACGGCTGCTTCCAGGCAGGAGAACAGGGTGAGAGGAAGACTTCCTGGTCACAGTAAACTTTTTCTGTTCTATTTAAATTGTTTGCTACATACATATGGCACCCATGTTAAAAATAAGTAATGTTGGGGCTGAGCCCCGGTGGCGTAAGTGGTTGAGTGCGGAACTGCAGCCCGCAGGCTTGGCGGTTCAAATCCAGCGGCGGCTCTCAGGAGCGGCCCTGGGTAGCGCCCACGACCACCGGAGGCAGTGATGCCCACAAAAACAAAACAAACAGCTGAGCCCCGGTAGCGTAGTGGTTGTGCGCGGGACTGCGGCCCACTGGGATGGAGGTTCAAATCCAGCAGTGGGGTTGGGCCTCCTACTCCCACCACCTGAGGGCAGTGATGCCTAAAAAAAAAACAAAAAACAAAACAAAACAAACAAACAAAAAAAGTAATGTTGAAAAAGTAACCCAGAGCCATTGTGGAAACGTAGCCCTTCCAGAAACAAGGGGAAGGAAAATAGCCATACTTCTGTCCAAGGAGGGAGGTGGGGAAGGAAGGGGCAGACTTCAAAAACCCCAAACTGGCAATCATAGAGAGACTCTCCCCATCGGACCGAGTAGAACTGTCCCTGGGAGTTCAGAGGCTGTAAATCTTTTGTTTTGTTTTGTTTTGTTTTGGGGGCATCACTGCCCTCTGGTGGTGGGAGTAGGAGTTCCAGCCTTGCTGCTGGATTTGAACCTCCGTCCCAGTGGGCCGCAGTCCCACGCACAACCACTAGGCCACCGGGGCTCAGCCCCAGGCTGTAAATCTTTCCAGGAGCAGAAAGCCTCGTCTTACTCCAGCAGAGCGGCTGGTGGTCTCAAACGGCCGATCTTGTTGCTAGTAGCCGACTCATAATCACCCACGACAGCACCAGGGCTCCTTTCTGCAGGAAGGGGGTCACGCGCTTTCTTCTCAGAAAGAACAAGTTTGAACTTTCTAAACTTAAAAAAGGCGTAGGCAAATTTGTAACGTAGCAAAGCCTGCTTTATGCGTCCTATCTCTTTTTTTTTCCTCCCTCTTTCTCTCAGGCGTCCTATCTTATCACATGATCATTCGGGTTTACTATATTATTACGATGCTATATTTTGACATATCTTTATGTTCGTGTGTAAAGATTTGATAAAAGCTTTGTCACTGCTCAGGTGAGCTTAATGGATATAACCAGTCCCCATTGGCGGGCATTTAGAATCTTTGCTGCTTTCTAGAATAATCCCAATGTCATAATGTATACTCTTAAAAACAAAACAAGAACAGATTTACATATGATTTTAACGTGAACACCTCATGGGGTCTTTTACTATACTTGCAGTATTGTCCAACTACCACGTCTTTTCTAGCTCCGGAACATTTTTTGCTAATCCCCAAGGGAAACCCTGTTCCCATTAGCCGTTATCTTCCCTTCCCTATTACCCACAGGCAACCCTAATCTGCTTTTCACATGGATTCACCTATTCCAGATATTACATATCCATGGAATCACATAGCATTTGACTGCCTGTGCCCAGCTTATTTCACTCAGCCTCATATTTTTCACGTTTCATGCTGCAGTCTGCTCAAGACTTCATTTCTCTTTCTGTCAGAATAGAATCCTCTTATGTGTTTAGGCCACATTTTGGTTATACATGCATCTATCGATGTTTATACATGCATCCACCGATGGGCTGGGTTGTTTGAACCTTTTAGCTTTGGTAATGGGAGCTACTGTATTTTTTGGACCATAAGATGCACACAGTTTTCAGAGCAGGAAAACAAGAAAAAAATATTGTGAACCGGGCTAAGCCCCGGTGGCGTAGTGGTTGTGCACGGGACTACGGCCCACTGGGATGGAGGTTCAATTCCTGAAAAAGACTGGGCCTCCTACTCCCACCACCAGGGCAGTGATGCCTAATATATATAAATAACCAAATAGTACCACTATACTAAAATGTTCTGGGATACCACACCTTCAAACTATAAGACGAACCCTCCCCACTTTTTTTTTTGGAGGCTTGTGCGTCCTATTGTCTGAAAAAAAGATGGTACATTGAGCATGCACCTCCCCGCAGGTGTTTGAACATCTGTTCTCAGTTCTTTGGGGTCGCTTTCTAGAATGAGTGGTCTTTGAGCCCTAGCCTCCTTTCAGACATTGTTAACCTCAGCCAGTCATAGCCTACCACCCCAGGGGGACGAATAACAGAAATGTGGGTGAAGGGACACAACAGACAGCATAAGACATGAAATAGCAATACTATATAATTGATCAAGGATTCACAAGGGAGGGAGGGTGTGGAAGGGAGGAAGGGGGGGGGAAGAGGAGCTGATAGGAAGGGCTCAAGCAGAAAGAAAATGCTTGGGAAATGATGACACATGTACAAGTGTGCGTGGTGACATATCTGGGCCAACTTTTTTTTTTTTTTTTCTCTATCAGCGCTGGAAGTGGAACGAAAATGGCCACCAGGAATGAAAAGGTAAATTGGATCTCCTGGGCTAACTGTGAGACGACCTCTTGCCCTTGGAGAGAATTTGGATGGGTGTTTTCAAGCTGCTGAGAGGGAGAACCCAGCAGTTGGAAATGTTTCTATCCTCTCCAAGTGGGTAAAGCCAGTCTAAGAACATGAAATCAGAGCGTTCGAGCCCTAGCCCTGAATCTTCATAACCACGTGTCCTTACACTAGAGGCCCTTTTCTCTTCCGTGAGGTCACAAATCTGCCCCCTCCCCAACCCTGCCCCCTTTCCAACCCCGAGAACAGAGGAAACCTCGCCCACCAGACCCTGAGAGACGGTTGGGAGGATTCCATGAGATGACGCTCCACAATGAAATGTGGGCACAGGGGAAGAAAGCCTTTTACCCCAAATCACAGGGCTTGGTGGCAGCGGAGGTGGGATTCCAACTCTGACCTGACTTGCAGGGCACTGGCTTTGCCTGATAAGCTCGGCCACTGATCGCCAGGGGGCGGATGTGCTGGGCATGGTGGAGAGGAGCTGTTGGCTGCTCTTTTAGCCACTGGCTTGGGACTTGTGGAGTCCTGGCCACGTAGAACCGTCGCGGGACCAGCCTCTCAGGTTGACTGCAAGCGGAGGGCGGGCAGAGGCTGAGAAGCAGGTGCAGAGAGGACCGTAGAGTGATCATGATTGCGATGGTGGAGCTCACTAACTTGGTGATTGCTGGGATTCTGAGGGTCTCCCTTGGAGGAGAATAGCATCCCTTCTTCTGACTCAGACGTGTCTAGGTGTAGCTTCCAAACCCCAACCTTGCCTGTGGGTGCCACCCAGGGCTGTAGTCCTAGTGATAATAGCAAAAACAACAACGCACAGAGATTAAGCAGCAATTCTGCCAGGCACATGCTCGGGCCCGTCTGTGTTTTTGTTTTTTGTTTGTTTCTTGTTCTGGGTGTTTTTTGGCATCACTGCCCTCTGGTGGTGAGAGTAGGAGGCCCAGCCTTTGCTCCTGTGGAGCCGCTGCTGGAATTGAACCTCCATCCCAGTGGGCCACAGTGCCGCGCACAACCACTACGCCACCGGGGCTCAGCCCGTGTATTTGTTTTTCAACCCTCACAACGACCCTGTGAACTTACAGGTAGGCGACTGAGGCACAGCGAGGTTTCGCTGGTGACTGCCCTGCGCACTTCTCAGAGGCAAATCACTTCAGAGTCAAGATCATCTCCTGGGGAAAGAGGTCCCCCCGAGCAGGACAGGTGGAGAGCAGACCTTGGGTAATGCAGCCTCCAGGCGGCACCACTCATCCACTCCCAGTGTTCCTAGGGCACCACAAGTGTGATGCACCAGGCAAATTGGGACTCCACGGTTAACGGGGACTGACCTCTGAGCCGCGATTTCCCTCTTCTGTAAAATGAGACAGCAGGCGCTCCCGTGGTGTGGGGAGGGTTAGTCCAGACCTTGCCAGGGGGGCACTCAGCAGGACTGAGCAAGAGTCCCAGCCAACTCTGAGGGGATGGGTTGAGTCCCAGATAGCTTTGCAGCCCATCACTGCCCTTGACCCCATCTCCCCTTCTGGGGACTTGGGAGACCCAGAGGAGCCCTTTACCTGCCTTCTCAGGAGGTACATTGGAGGCTCTGGGTGGCAGCTGCGGTTCATGTACAGCACTGGCTATGCCAGACCAAGTCCCTCATTATTTCTGGGAGTTTGAGACTTGGGCATGTCTACATTTCAAAGCTTCCCAGTCATTCTAATGTGCATTTGGAGCCAAGAGCCTTTTGCCAGATTGGACGGGCCTCTCACTGCAGCTGCACGCTGGTGAAATAGTCCAGGGGGTGCCCTTAAGTCTATTTCTGCTTCTGATCAGCCAAAGTGTGACTAGGACATCCTAGAGCGGGGTACCACGTGGGTGATGGGTCTTCCTTTCCACCTGGATGGTTGGTTTTGTATTTTTATGTTTATTCTCCCTGCCATCGAGTCAACTCTGACTCAGCAGCCCCTTAGGACAGAGGAGAACTGCCCCTGAGGGTATCCCAGGCTGTAATTCTTTACCGAAGTAGAAGCCTCATCTTTCCCCTGCAGAGCTGATGGCAGTCTTGAACTGCTGACCTTGCGATTGGCCGCCCAACACATCCCCCATGATGCCACCAGCGCTCCTTACATGTGCTCACGCCCAGCAGATCTTCCCGATGTTTCCACTTGCCAGTTGACACGCCCAACGGTGCAATCATCGAGCAAGTTATTGAGTCTCTGGCAGTCAGGGCTTCCCCTGCCCCAGGGGAGCAGGCAGGACATGCATGCATACTTCTCCCTGCGTCTTTAGGGGCGGGCCTTGAAATCCCATATTGCACACGGTAAGTGTCGGGCATAGAATGAGTGTCTCCGAGTGTTCACTAAGAAGCAGATGTAAATTGTATTTCTTCACCGAGAAAGACAGGTAAGTCCCTCCTCACCACGGGTTCCATTCCAATGACTCCAGTCAGAAGTTGGTTGACTGTTCGCTCCCCCCCTTTCCAATTTTCATGATTGCTTTTACTTGTAGTACCTATATAAATCATAACTTCAAACATGTATGAGTAAACACGAGAATAGCCTCAGCAGATCATGTTTGGACCCTGTATGTTAGTACATGTTACTGACAGTAAGATGTGCCCCCCCAAAAGGCGGTCCTACGTACAGTGCATGGTGACTCAAATGCTTTGTGAGTTGGGACCCCCAATATGGCCCTGAGCCCCCTCCCCAGGCTTGGATTTGCACAGCTCTGAGGCAGGCATTAGGCCAGACACCGTCCTGGTGGATCGGTAATACAGGAGGAGCCGGTTCGGTCCCAGCTGCCTAGGTCGGGAGCCCAGCTCCGCTTGTCATCGTCTGAGTGGACGTGGGTAAGTAGCATGCTCTGTCTACGCCTGGTGGCGTCATCTGTCATTGGAGCTGGTTCAGGCAGTCCCCACTTTGGGGTGGCGGTGAGATTCCTGGGGGCTATGTTTACAAGAGACTTTGCTCAGGGTGTGTCAGGGGCTCTTACTTGATCAACCTTTTCCTCATCATGGGGCGGCAGGGTGGGGGGACACCCAGCCTCACCATCATTTTGCCAGATTGTCTACCTAGAAAGGAGGGATCCTCACCTCACAGGAAAGAGGGAGACAAGTGGAGAGACCCACCTGGAGGGGCTCTCTGACCACCAGGCTGAATTGTCAGACCCTCCCGAGCTCCTCAGCCTATGCACACCCCCCTCCCACCTGAACTGGTCTGCCGCTGCGGTGGCTGGTTTTGTGAACCTCAAACTTCCTCCCCACCCAGGAGAAAGCAAAGCTTTTATAGCTATTTAAAGACTTCCTTGATTTTAAAAATAGGCATTCCTCAGAACACAGCTCCCCAGGGGCTGGGGGTACGTACGGGGTGCTGGGCGGCGTGACCTTGCTGCCCACCTTCCCCTCAGCCTCAGAGAGGCAGGCACTCCGCCCCGGCTGCTGCCCTCAGAGGAGAGGTCGGCTCAGGGACTCATTCCTTTGGAGGAGTGGGAAAGCCACCTCTCTGGTGGGGGTTGGAAAGGGTAAGAAGGTAAATGGCAAACGGGTGGGAGGGGTGGGGGGGAGTAGTGTGTCAGCTGTTACTGCAGGTGAGGAAATCCACCTGTGCAAAGGCCCTGGGGTGGGAGGGACTGCAGGGGACAAAGGCCGGCTGAGACCTTGTATAGAGCAGAGAGTGGTGAGGTCAATGGGCAGGCAGAGGCCACGGCACACAGAGGTAGACCTGGGCCTCAGGAAGGGACTTTGGTTTTGATGGCTTGTGGTGTGTGGATTTTTTTTTTAACAGTTTTATTAGCACTTCATCCACATGTCTTACAATTCAATAATCCAATCATAGTTTTCTCTTTCCTTGTACTCATGGTTATTCATGTCATTTTTTCCCCAACTGTGGCAAAAATATACACAGCAAGAGGTTCTCCAGTTCCACACTTTCTACGTGCAGAATTCAGTGCCATGGATCATCCTCTCCATGTTGTACAACTCTTATTGATGTCCTTTCCCAAATCATTCCATCACCATTAATATCAGCTCAGTGCCCCCAAAGCAACCACTTCTCCTTCACCCTTGGCAGCTGCTGGTCGAGTTTGGTTTTTCCCTTCCTTTTCTCTGTAGCCATTTTCTTGCTATAGTCGTCACATGCTCTTGATGTCTAAGAGCAGCTGGCAGCCAAAGAGGAGCTTGCAGGGAGGAGTCCTTTGGGATTGCCACGACCCGGTGAGAACCGAGTCTACGGTACTCTCGCCCCCAGCCCCAGCCCCTCCACGGCCCAGTTCTCTGCAGACGGGATCTCACCCCCCAAATAGGGTCAAAGTCAACAGAAGTGGATGTTTCTTGTCCCCCCCTCACTCCTCCTGCCCTTCGAAACCCATTGCTGCCCGGTGAGCTCCCACTCCTTTGTTTGGGGTTGGTGGTTTTCGTAAGACACAGGCCAGTCTCGGACTTGCCAATTTCTGCCTGACGGGCTCAGGGCTCTCTGGGCCAGCAGGCGTGTCGCCGGCCGATCAGCAGCTGCATCGTCCTCTGCCTGTGGACCAGCCGGGGGTGTGCATCCACGGCTCTGATCCAGCTGTTGGCACTTGCCCAGGATGGCGGTGAACATCTGTGTGCTCACACACCGGATCCGAGGGCCTGGCCCGGGAGGGTGGCACTTTAAGTTTGGATAGGGTGTGGTGGATTGCCCATACTCCTTGAGTTGCACATCGGGAACCTCAAATCTTTCTTTGGAAAGGTGAGCAATATTGCCTAATTGCCCTCCCCCAAGGGTCCATCCACGTACATGTCCACTGCAGGGTACGTGAGAGTGTCTACGTCCTCAGGCAACTGAGTTGGTGAGCCGGTATGGCTTCACCAAGTGGCCTGCTCACTCGTGCCTCAGTTTCCCTATCTGTAGATGGAGAGGTTGTTCCTCCCTGCCCAGCTCACATCTTAGGGTGGTTGTAAGCAACAAGGCAGAGGAGGAGGGCTCTGTCAGTGACCCTAAGCCAACCGGAGCAGTGACTGCTGGGATTGGCCACAAGAGTGGACCTCAGCCAGGTAGTTCTGGGAGCTCTGAGGGAAGCTGGCAGGAAGCAGGAGAAGGAGCTGACAGCCCTACCTGCTCTAGGGTGGCATATGCATGCACCCTCTAGTGCAGTGATTCTCAACTTCACCCTCATGTGGTGATGACCTCCAACCGTAACATTATTCTCATTGCTATTTCATAAACTGCAATTTTGTTACTGTTATGAATTGAACGACTCCTGTGACAGGATAGTTCGACCTCCAGAGGGGTCGCAACCCCCCAAGTTGAGAACCACCACTCTAGCCCCTGGCTGCCTGGCTTTCCAAGTCATGCAGCTCAAGGGCAGACCCTGAGCTAACTGTGTGTGACTTTGGATAAGTCACCTTCCAGGCCAAGACTTAAAGTGACGGGTCAGGTTAGGGGGTTAGAACGAAGGGGAACATGGACATCAGAAGAGTGTCTGGCATATGGTAGCTAATTATAATAACAGATGTCGCTGCTATGGTGTCTTGTTGGAGTGTTGGGGTGACAGGGTGGTAGCTAATGAGCAAATGGGTGCCTCAAAATTGGCCCCGGGGAAACAGCAGCCTGCAGCTCCTCCAGCCCCAAGAACTGGGAGTTGGCAGAATGTCCTGACAGTGCCTACGTTTGTGCTTGTTGGGTGACCTTGTCAGAGCGACGTCCCCCCTCCTCCAGAGCACCTGTAAAAATAAACAATGTTGTCTTTACCGCTTACAGGACAGGTTTTCTTCTGGTCTGATAACTGTCGTGTGGAGAAAGCAGTGAGTGGGGCCCTCCCCTTTGCGGGGTTTCGTGTTGTCATTGTCAGGTGCCATGGAGCGGGGTCCAACCCAGAGCGACCCTAATGAACCCTGCCTAGTGCTGCTCATTCCCACAATGGCCCTCTCCCTGAGCCTGGGTAGCAGCCACTGTGTCCGTCCCGCTCCTTGACGGCCTTCCTCTCCTCCACCGCCCTTCTCCTTTATCAAACAGGATGCATTTCTCCAGGGACCGATCTCCCTGGAGAACATGTCCACAGCACGTGAGATGAAGCCTCTCCCTCCTTGCCTCGAAGGAGCGCTCTGGCCGCCCTTCTCCCCAGACAGCTTGTGTGACCTCTCAGCAGGCCTCGGTGCTTTGGACCTTCCTCTCCAGCACCATCCTTCTGTGGGCAGGGTAGAGAATTCATTGGCTAAATGTTTGCTGAACTCCTCTTGCCGGGCCGGGGGCTGGGGAGCCCCTGCCTCGGCGATCTGACCCAGAGGACAGACACCTACAGCTCAACCTCAGCCTCCACAGGGTCCCTGTGAAAACTCCCTTTTCATGAGCTCCCATGGAACCTTTACAGATGGACCTGGCCTGGCAGCAAATTCTGAGTGGCTCCTTGGTGCGTAGCTTGCCAGGCTGAGGTGGAACAGGCTCGGCTCTCGGACTACGGTAAATGAGCCTCCTCCTCATAGTTCATTCCATGCCACACGTTTTTTACATTTCTGTGCTTTGGATTGATGATTTTGCTGTTAGAAAATGCCCCCAAGTGCAGTGCTGGAAGAGTCCCTGATGTGCCTTACAGAGACAATCTGTCTTAGATAAGCTTTATGCCGGTATGCCATGTAGCGCTGTTGGGCTTTGAGCTCAGGCTAATGAATCAAGAGTGTATGTGAAATGTAGTGTCATTATTGACTGAGTCATAAAAAAGTTGTGACCAGAGGCTTGCAGGAATCGAACCCCATATCCCCCCCCTGGGAGCAATAATTCAGTATTGGCCAATTCAGTGTCCCCGGTGATTTTCTAGAACATGCCAACCACAAATAACGGGACTCAGCTCCAAGAAGTTCCCACAGTACTTGATAGTAAGAAGGGTGATGAGAAAATAGAAGAGCCCTCCGCCTAAGACCTGGGAGATCAGTAGATGGGGAACAGTACTCCACGTTCGAGGGGCAGGCTGGGGGAAGCCCCAGAAGCAGTCCAGCACATGGTGCTTTCTGACACTGCACTCCGAGCGTGGCTGGGGTGCTGACAAGGTGTGGGGACCACGAAGAAGTGAGACTGGAAAGTAGATAGAGAGCTTAGATTTTGTTCTGAAAGCAGCAGAGGGAGTAGTAAAGCCTCAAGGGCTTTATTTTATTTTATTTTATTATAGGCATCACTGCCCTGGTGGTGGGAGTAGGAGGCCCAGCCTTTGCTCCTGTGAGCGGGAATTGAACCTCCATCCCAGTGGGCCGCAGTCCCGCGCACAACCACTACGCCCCCGGGGCTCAGCCCGCCTCCAGGACTTATAAGACTGGGGGTACAGAGAGCAGGAACACAAGTTTACTCAGGAGAAAAATGACTGTGCATGCCTCTGTGGTGAAAGAACTGGAGGGGGTTGGGTGTCAAGCAAGGAGGCTGTGGAGAGACATCTAGGCAAAAACTGGACAAGAGAAAATGAGATGGGAATAATGGTTAAGTTGAAATTTGATTGGGCATTGATGAGGTTAAGGGAGAGAAAAAAGCCAAGGGTGATGTTTTGGTCCCTGGTGTGGGCAAGAGAGTGGATATGGTGTCGTGTCTTGGAGGATTGTAGAAGGAGGAGTGGATTTGGGGAGAAGATTCGCTCATCTTGGCATCTTAGGTCACAGGAAACTAACATGGCAGGCTATCAAACTTCAGACTGGAGATGTTTATTTATGCCCGAGCAGCATTTGGAACACAAGTGCATTGAGGACACCATATGGGTGGTGATGCAAGAGAAGGGTTTGTGAGGGGAGTCGTCCGGCTCCCGCACCTGGTCAGGGATAGGGTCCCAAGGGCTTCCTGCAGAGAGGCAGGAGCATGGCCACCGGGGCATAGGAGGAAACCCTGAGGAGAAATGACTAGACAAGTCCGAGTCCACAGCCAGAGGATGCAGTCCATTCAAGGGGAAGGAACCCGTCCTGAGGCATTGACCAAGAAAGTTGGGTATATTCGCGTCTGGTGGCTACTGTAATGAAAGATCCCCAACTGGGCACAGCAGTGGCTTGAAACCACACAGATGCCAATTCTGGAGGCCATGATCAGGTCTTTGGCACGTTGGGTCCCTCTTAGCTTCTTGCAGTACCAGGTGTTCCTGGGTTTGCAGCACCAGGTGTCCCCTTCACGCCACCCCCCCCCCCCACCACTCTCTGTCCATGTGTAGCTTCTCTTTCAGAAGGACATTAGTCATCTGGGGCTCAGCTCCCTCCCACGCTCCAGGATGGTTTCATGCGAATCTAACCTAAACACCCCATCTCCAAACAGGGTCATGGATACTGGAGTTAAGACTTGAGCCTATCTTTTCTTGGCGGGGTGGGGAGAGGAGTGGGGAGGGGGTTTTGATGGGGGCAGGGAGGCAAACTCAAACTCATAACAGTGACTTCATGATGGAGTAGGAATGACAAGAGCTGGTGCAAGAGAGGTGGAGATGACCCTGCTTGTGTAGACTTTTGGGGCCTACAAATTGCGCCTCACTTGTGCAGTAAAAGGAGTTCATCTAAAAAGTCTGGGCGGAGGCCGGGGGCGGGAGGTGAAACTGGGGGAGTGGCAGGGAGAGTGCTCACTGTGGAGGAGGAAGCATGGCGGTGCCGATAGACAGACAGATGAAGGGGCTTTCCTGAGCCTAGTCCAAGAGGAGAGAGCCGCGGGAGCAGGGTGAGTGGGAAGGTCGGCCCAAGGCATTTCCTTGACCAGCGATGTCTTTGCTCTTTTCTGGAACTTTTCTGCTTCTGGCATGAGAGGCTCTGGACAGAAAACCAGCCTCGGTTTCTGCTCTGTTGGGTGCCATAAATATTTTCCTCCCACGTGACTAAACATGTCTTCTTTATTGGGCAGCGTGATTCAGAAAGAATTTGTCTTCCTCCCCTGCTAAGGGTAAATGTGGCCTTTGCACTGCCTCCGAACCTCCCACCATGCTGAGAAATCGCACCGGGGGCCCGCCCTCCCCAGGGAAGAGGTTCTAGAGGGAAATTATGACCTGTGGCTGCCTGCAGGGCTTCGGTGCATTTGTGGGGCTGGCCCTAGCTGAGTACCGGGAACCCAAGGTGAGTGGCCCAGCGTGTGCAGCCAAGCACCAGCGTCCTCAGCCCATGGACTGGCTCCTCATGCTCTCGGGGATGTGTGCGCCTGGGAGATGAGGAGTAATCCCACGTTCCTGCACACGGTGTTTGTACGTAGGAGTGGTAACCGGGGCTATGGGAGAAAAATTAAGCATTTGAAGAGAGGCCCCAACTGGGGGAGTCTAATTTAGATTTGAGGGGCCAACAAGGGCCTCATTGAGGAAGTGGAACTTGAGCAGAATTGTCAAGCATGAGGAGGACCAAGCCCTGTACAACATGTGGAGCAGAGCCATCCTGGCTGAGGGGACAGAGGGGTCGGAGAGGCAGCCGGCGTGGCTAGGGCACAGTGAGATGGCTGTGGGAGGGGATGGGGCCACATCTGTCACAGGACAGGCCACAGGTTTTTTATCCCAAAGCCATGGCTGAGTGTCAGCTGGGGCAGCGAGATGATCAGGTCGCACCATCCACCTGCTCTGCAAGGCCACAAGCCAGAAGCTGATGGTGCTGTGACTGAACTAGTGAATTGTATGATACGGGGCTGATGTGCCAATAAAACTGTTGGAGAGGGGGGCGGAGAGGGGCACGGGGAGGGAGCGGAAGCCAAATCAGAGATGAAGAGGCTGCAGGCATTTCCCCGGTGAATGAAGGTGGCTTACACTGGGAAGGTAGGATGGGGTTGAGTGGGGGAAGATAGGGGAGGTAAAAGTCGAAGGAATAAAGCGTGGGACAAGTCCAGGATCCAGAATTGAAATGAAAAGCAGGTTTTCTCAGCAGCTCCCCAGCTGGCCGGGAACTACTCACTCTGCGGCTTCCAAAGTGCCTGGCCGATTGGCGGGGTCACGGGGCAGGGGTGTCCTTTGCTAAGAACAGGCTGCCGGCTCCCGGGTTTTGTTGCTCCAGTGTCGTTAGTTGTGAATCGATTTGATCTTGTCAAGATTTATTTTTTTTTGAGGGGGGGGGTGCATCACTGCTCTCCGGTGGTGGGAGTAGGAGGCCCAGCTCCACTGCTGGAATTGAACCTCCGTCCCAGTGGGCCGCAGTCCCGCGCACAACCACTACGCCACCGGGGCTCAGCCCTTGTCAAGATTTATTTTTAAGCTTAACTGGATTCGTCTGAGCTTTGTGACTGGCAAAAGGGGTAGTCTTTGCTGATAGATAACTCCGGGCCCCCAGGTCTTGCCTGTTGGGTGTGCAGATACATGCACCCTGCAGCCATGACATGCCAGGGACACCCACGGAGTACTTACCCTGAACATGTTGGGGTTCAGGGGAAGGAGGTAGATGGGGAGTCAGGGAACCGAGTCCTGTCCCTGGCTGCTGCCAACTGTCCTGGGGCCTTTTCCCCTCCTCCTTTTTAGTAGTTAATTCTTTGTTAAAATTTATTTATCCTTTTGTGTTATTCAGGAATCATAAAGTGACAAAAAGTACTCTGGAGTCAGTATAATACAATCTCTGTTTTTTATTCCTTTTTTATCGACTTGTTTTTATTGGTTGTGAGTCGCCTGCTCATTATTACCCTTCTGGTAATTTTTCATAGCATGCAGGGGATTACGGAGCTCCATTGCTACATGCACTGTGTTCTTTTCCTTACTAGAAGGGTGTTGCTCCATCAGGCAGGCAGGCAGCTTGTTGACTTGTGGATCAACTAATCTTCTTCAAGATTTGTTTTTAAGCTTAGCTGGGATCGTCAGCGGCAGCCTTGACTTTCAGGACACGCAGCCTCCTGAGAGTTTGGGATATCCACTGAGATCGCCCTCGTTGGGCCGTTTGAAACTCACCCCTCTCCCGGGTCTAGGACTTGGTCAGCTTCAGTTTTGCTTTGCCCGTGTGCCACTTAGGACTCAACCCGAGTCCATTTCATGGGTCCCCCTCTCTGCACAACTCCCTTCTCTCTGGTCCATCATTGTGGACACTCCGGGGAGAGGGAGACTGAACTCTAATTTCTGCCTCCACATTCCAAAAGTCCCATGAGGTAGAAAGCCATGGGGTGATTCTGAGGCTTCCTCATCTGTTTATCTTCTCTTAGGGCTCATAGTAAAAGATAGTACTCACTACCATAGTGCATATTGTATCTTCTGTCCAGTTTATCATTGTTTATGGCAGGAGAATCAGTCTGGTACTGGTTATTTCACCGTGACCAGAACTAGAAGTTCTACCCCTTTTTTCTACCCCCTTTCACATGTTCCAAAATCAATGCGTATGTTTTGCAGGTATTTTAAGACTACACTTAAATGTTATTATACTCCTCAGTTTCGCCATTTTTCTTCAATTGTTTATTATAGATTAAGGGTTTACACTTCAGATCCTCAGCTATTGATGCAACATTTTAAGGCTCACGTTCTTGTGTATCTTCCTTCCCATGCACTGTATATTTTAAAATCTATCCACACGGCTATATTCACCCAGTCACCCACAGATATTTGCATGTTTTAATGTTGCGTGCAGGACTTTGGATGGTGCCGCACAAAACACAAGTCTCGCTCTTGTGTCTAGGAGAGAAGATACAGCAAGTTCACAGAAACCATCCTGACTCACTGTCCAAGAGCCAGACATGCAACAGAGACAAATGAAGCAGGGCCAGGGGTGAGAGTGTGACCACAGATGCTGACCAGACCAGGGCTCTCGGGAGAGATGATAGTTGAGTAGAAGCCTAAGTTAAAGTGAGGGTAGGGCTGAGCCCCGGTGGCGTAGTGGTTGTGCGCGGGACTGCGGCCCACTGGGACGGAGGTTCAATTCCAGCAGTGGGGCTGGGCCTCCTACTCCCACCGCCGGAGAGCAGTGATGCCCCCCCCCCCAAAAAAAAAAAAAAGAAAGATCTTCAGAATAATACCAAAGTTTGGGGTCTAAAAAGTTGGACAGATAAAATGCAATTACTTTAGCTGGGAAAGATTTGATGAAGAATAGTTCTGCTTTGCACCTACTAGGTATAAAAGAACGATTCAATAATCTAAGAGTGATGTTCTGCAAGCAATTGGATACTGGTTCTGGAGTTCAAGTGAGAGATCAGGACTGGGAATAGTATTTGAATGTCATCAATGTAGAGATGATATTGAAAGCCCCGGGATGGAGGAGACATCCCCATTGGCCTGAGGCTGGAGAAGAGATATAGTCTGAGATCTGAGCCCTCAAAATACCTCATGTAAAATCAGAACTTGAAGTTGAGCCCTGATGGCGCAGTGGTTGTGTGTGAGACTGCGGCCCACGAGGTTGATGGTTCAAATCCAGCAGCTGCTCTCCTGGAGCAAGGCTGGGCCTCCTATTCTCACCAGGGCAGTGATATGAGAAAAAAAAATCAGAACTTGAGTGTCAGGCATTCCACTGAAGCAGTTATCCAGCAAAGGAGGCTGCCAAGAATGATTCCTGGAGATCAGAGGAAAGCCAGGAGAGGGTGGCATTCCAGAAGCCAAGTGAAAGAAGAGAGTGCTCTCCTCTGTACGGCACTTCGGAGAGGGGAGATGGAGAAGTCACTGGAGAGAAAGAGATCCATCCATTCATTCTGTCAGTGATATCATATTCCATCTTATGCACAGGGAAGATAACACTTCACTCATCCGTGTTCCCGTGATGAACATGTAGGCAGTTTTCACAATACTCTTCCAGTTACGGCTATTGAAGTGGCCATACTTGACACAGGCGACTGATAGCACACAGGTCAGGAGTTTCTCCACGGAGTCTCTCTAATGCCAAGTAGGAGACGCACCATCTCACCTTGTCAAGATAATGCCCGATGGCTCCCCGGAGTGGTGGTCTCCTGGATTCAGAAGCCCCCACTGTCTCGCACACTTGCCAACATGTGCTAGGGTAGATGCTTTTCTCCTGGCCCATGAAGGAGGGAGGAGATGTGCAAAGGTTCCTTCCATCGCATTTCCCTGATGCTCGTCAGGTTGAGAGCTTAGCCATTTGGGTTTCTTCCTACTTTGACTGGCCTTTTTATATCCACCGCCCAATTTGTTAACGGGTAGGAGGTCTTTAGAAATGAAGCCTGTCTATTAAAGACACGGCAACTGTTTTCTCAAGCCATCGTATGTTAACTTTGTAGAGTTCTTGTCTGGTCAGTCTTGCAAAACCTTTCCATCTCAATGTGGGCAAATCTATCCATTTCTTTTGTGTTTTGTCTTCGTTTTAAAGTCTTAAAATAATGTAGCCCTGTATTTCCTGCTGAGGCTTCAGAATTTTGTTTTACATAGTGTACTCATGTTAATTGTTAATGCACCTGAAATCTATTTTGTGTGTGATGTGAGGTGGGGGTCAAAATTTTTGTTGGACTGATGGTAAAAGCCAGATGTCCTACCTCTGCGTCTCCAGTCTTTCTTATTTCTGTGTAATGCCACCACCGTCACACCCTATTACACAAGGGCATGGCTTGCTTGCTTTCCCTATTTCTCTGATCACACTGCCTATTCTTATACTCACGCCAGGACTTTTCTCAGTTAAATGTATATAACACTTAATATTAAGTAAGATAAATTGGGTAAGGGGAAGATTATTTGTTTCCTGCTTCAAAGTCTTCTATTTAAACAACTGTCCATAAAATAGCACTGGCTGAAATTGAGAATGTGCCATTAGCTACTTAACCTTTCCAGAACTGATTGGTGGTATCAGAAAGGGACCTGATTACTCTTCTGTGAAAGTCTGAGTATTTTCACTCTTATTACTCTCTCTCTGTCTCTCTCTCTCTCTCTCTCTCTCTCCCCCCCCCCCCAGTCAACTATCACCATCAGAGTTTCAGGTCATGAAATCTCTAAACCAGGGGGCCCAGCTCTTCAGATGAGCCTGGGATGGGTAGTTGGTGTGATGCAACGACAGAACCAATTCCATTGGTAACTGCCAGGCAGCCCACAGAAACAGGCCTACGGTCTGGGGTTTCCTGTTGCCTTGACTGGTTCCAAAAATAAAATCACAAGAAACCACCGTGACCCTCACGGTCTCTGAGCTCACACCACGCTCCGAGCACCCCGGGGCCATCTTTACCCAGGGATCTGGCCTCGCCCGGGGCCTGTCTCTCCATCAGCACCGAGGGGTCTGAGTGGTCCAGGCTGACCCGAAACTCTCCCTCCTCCACCTCCAGTCAGTCACCCGCAGAGCCAAGGTGGCGCCAACCGAGAGGATGAGCAAGTTCCTGCGCCACTTCACCGTCGTTGGGGACGACTACCACACCTGGAACATCAACTATAAGAAGTGGGAGAATGAGGAGGAAGAGGAGGAAGAGCAGCCACAGCCCACACCGGCCTCTGGTGAGGAAGGCAGGGCCGCTGCCCCCAGTGCCGGCCCTGACCCCGGGCCCAAGCGCCCCCGAGACTTCAGGGCCACGTTGCGGAAGCTCTTCGGCTTGCACCGGTTTCAGGTAGGTGGGACAGAGACCAGAGACACCGGGAGCTCTCCGCCAGGGTCATGAGGCCCGTGGGACCATCTCAGCCCAACACATGCCAGGTGCCCGCCCACCCAGTCCCGGGCACATGGTAGGCAGGGCCCACAGTGTGTGGGGGGGATGGGAGGCAGAATGGACAGTGCACAGGAGGCCCATCCACAGACAGACGGCTGAGCAGTGCGGGGTCCATCAGACCGTGGAAGATCACGGTCTGTGTGCGACAAAGCCCAGCTGAACAACATGGCTGCACCCTAAGAACCAGCGGGCGGTCACCACAGACAGCAGCATCTAGGGCTCCACCTATCCGACATGCCCAGAGCAGACAAAGGCATGAAAACACTTGTGGGTCGGGAGGCTGGAGAGAAGGGGCGCAGGGGCTGGACTGCTTTTCACGGGGGTGGAGCTTCCATTTGGGATGATGGAAATGCCATGGGCCTCGGGAGGGGTGATGGCTGGACAACATGGCGAGTGCGCTTAATGAATTGTGCACTTCACAACGATTGACATGACCCTTTGTGTGACACCTGCGTTTTACTGCAGTAACACAATGACCAACTCGACCCTGTGAGGGGGTCAGAACCCTCATCACCCAGCAACACTGAAGGCCCCGCCCATTCCGAGTTGAACAAGTCAACTGGGTCCGGCTCTTCATTTGTAAAGCCAACAATGTCTGCCTGCCTTGGACCCACTGTTAGCCTCGCTGTTCTCCTAATGGGGCAGATTCTCTCTCAGGAGCAGCAAAGGGCCTGTACTTCCAGTCTGGCCAGCCATCTGGGGACCTCCCCGTGCCCCCAGCCCTAGGCGCCGAGGCTGGGTCTGGAAGCATGTTTCGAGTCCCTGGAGAATGCAGGTGAGCCAGTTACCTCGGGGAAGCAGGAAGCTCCCACCAGTCCAGCTCAGGGACGGAGCCCTTTGGCTACACTCCTGTTTACCTCCTCCTAAGCCGCAGTCAACCCTCCCCTCCCGGAGTCGCTGTGAACGGCCCTGCTGGCAACAGAGACCCAGCTCTTGCCTGTGTCCCCGGCTCTTTCCCCAGGAAAGAAGATGAATTTCATCTTCTTCTCCCTCTTGGGTAGCTGAAAGCACAGAAACCAGGCAACGACCACCACGCTCCCTCTGTGGCTGTGACAGGAAATGAAACGTGGTATTAAGTTGTTGGGATTGAAATCCCAAACCCGCAATTTCAGGAGCAGAAGGAAGGAGCCAGCTTCCTCCCAGCTGCAAGAGGGAGTCCTGGCCCGCCCCCTGTGGAGGGGGGGCATCTCCCCTCCCAAAGGGGCTACAGGGCCACTTGGCCTGCTTGCTGGAGGCTGACAGCCTGAGCTGGGACTCCCAGAGACCCTCCTACTGAGGGGAGTAAGCTGTCACCACATAGAGATACTTATTCATTCATCAGTTGCTTGTCATACACCTACTACGTACGTCCTGGAGAAAGGCACCCTGGTGACATAGGGGGCTACACTTGTGGTGACCTGTTAACCTCAAGGTGGGCGGTTCAAATCTGCCAGTCATCCCGTGGTGGCAGATGAGGCTATCCCATAAAGATTGAGTCTTGCAATAGGGAAGTGGGTGAAGGAAGATATTGACAGTGTAAGCTATGACAAAATAATAATTTATAAATTAACAAGCGTTCATGAGGGACCGGGGGGGTAGGTTGGAGATGAGAAGCGAATACCAAGAACTGAAGTAGAAAGCAAATGTTTTGAGAAGGAAGAGGGCAACAGATATACTTACGTGCTAGACATACAACAGGTAGATTTTTATAAGAGTTGCACGATATGTCCCCCAATATGATTTTTTTAAAGGGAAAAAAAGGTCTAGTCTCAGAAACCGAAAGGGGCAGCCCCACTCTGAGTAGGAATTACCTTGTTTCTTAGGTAAGGGACAGCCACCAGCAAGGCCCCTGACCTGAATGACTCCCGTGGCCCCGAGTGGAGGATGCCTCACAGAAATGTCCGTGGAGATGCGGACAAAGCAGTCCGCGAGGGTCTTGGGGGACCCTGGGACAGAGGAGGCCTGACACAGGACGGCGGTGGCATCTTAGCTGGCATCTGAGGGCTGAGCAGACGTGCGCTCAGTGTGGGGAGGAGGGGAACGTTCCAGGCTGAGGAGACTGAGGTGGAAAGACAAGCGGCGCAAGGAGAGCAGGGCCGGTGTGGCCACGGCAGGTCCGGCCACTTGCCCGAGAGATGGCTGGCCAGACAAGGTGCCGGGTGTGGAAGCAGGCTGAGTAGAAGCAGGAGGCAAGTTTGGGAGAGAGGGAGTTTGGGGTTGTGATGTCCTCTGGGCAGAATCAGCCAAGCAGGAGGTGCTGCGAGCGTCCCACCTGTCGGGATGGCGTCACGAGGCCGAAGTCACTTGGCAGATGGCAGAGCGCTGCTACTTGTTGCACAGGGATGACACAGCGAGGGGAACAACACAGGGTAGAATTATGCCAGCGGACAGTGGCCCTGAAAGACGAGCAGCCTTCCTTTAAAAGAAAAGTCCTTGTGGCAAAATATTTGTCACAGATTTTTCCGTTTTAACAATCCTCATGTGAATGTGTTTCTGACTGCATTCACCGTCTCCAGGCCCAAATGGTTTCACCGCCCCGGCCCCTGATATTACTAGAGATTTCATCGCAGTGGGGACAGACAGTACGCAGCCTCCTACAGCCGACAGGGCTCTCGGTGTGATGACGTCAGGGTTCAGCCGTGGCGTTACCAGTGTCAGAACATCATCCTGCTTCCTGGCTGAGTAGGGGTGACTACAGGGCGTGGCTCCATCATCTCCGGATGGACAGTTGGGTTACTGCCACCATCTGGCTCTTCTGAATGCCACTGTTTTCTGAGAGACATGGCTGAGAGGGTGGGGTTTGATGACCTTGGGCCTGTCTCTCATTATCTCTGTGCTGCAGTGTAACAGTATTCACAGCAGGAGCTCTCGGCTCTAATGGAACCAAAGATGGGTAAACACACAGCAAGCCTTCAACAGGTGTCTGGGAGAGCTGCATATAAAGCAAGTCCCTGTAAACCGGCCATCAAGTACTTTAATGACGGCACTAACTGGAGCTACAGGTTGAAGCGGTCAGAGGGTCAGTGGCATGTTCTGACACAGGTCTGCCCCCCCCTTTTTTTTGGGGGGGGAGGGCATTACTGCTCTCCGGTGGTGGGAGTACGAGGCCCAGCCCCACTGCTGGAATTGAACCTCCGTCCCAGTGGGCCGCAGTCCCGCGCACAACCACTCCGCCACCGGGGCTCAGCCCTAGGTCTGCCCTTTTTCATCTGAACCCCAGGACTGCAGAAGTTACCCAGGGTGGCAGATGAGCTGTCAGAGGTCAAACTCTTGACCTGAGTGTGTAAAATGCAAGATCCTGGAGGAAGGAAGTGGTGGTCTTTCAATGTTCATAGGAAGAATGTTACTCAGGGTCCTTCAGGGTTCCTTCCACGGCTGCCCTTTGCCTTGCTGGGACCACCTTTCCACGGTCTCGAGTTCCCTCACCCCAACACCATGCTTACCTCCACCACTCTCCCCAGTACTGTTTCTCACAGCCACCATTCAAGAACACTCACACGCCGCTTATCGCCCTCCAGCCCACCACTGCCAGTACAGTCCCAGGCCCACAGGCCCCGTGGTGGGGGAAAACAGAGCAGTTCTTCTCTATTCTACAGGAAGCCCGGGGTTCACGTGCCTGTTGCAGAGTGGGTGTCTCGGTTCTTGGGCAGGAGCTGTTGCATCTGTACAGTGAGGGGTCACCGTCACTGTGCCCACAGCAGGCGTTCCCTTCCAGGGCTCAGATCATTGAAGTTGGGGGTGCTCGGAAATGTTCAATGATCATCTGCTCTCCCAGCAAGGTCGTCACATTTATACTTACTCATGGCCCTCTCGGACTAGTAGTGAGGTTTGGGGGATGCTCAAACAGTGCGCGGGTTAGAAGGGGACGAGGCGAGACTGCGGGCAGGGAAGGCACAGTCTGCTAGAAGGCAGCTGGGAGAAGAGGGCGTCTTTGAGGGCGAGGCAGCAGGGCTAGCCTGAATCCAGTGTGTCCAGGCTATGCTCACAGCAGGGTCCTCGGCATGTCTCAGTCTGTTGCAAACATCCCCATTGCAGGTGATCATCATTTGCCTGGTCGTCCTGGATGCCCTCCTGGTGCTCGCCGAACTGATGCTGGACCTGAAGATCATCCAGCCTGACAGGAACAACTATGCGGCCAGGGTAGCGTGTCATGTCAGCCGCTGGCGCATGCACTGGGCAGTGGGGCGGGCCTGCACACACCCCCTCCACCCCTGACCAGCTACAGTGCACCCTCCCTCTGGGCAGTGCGGATGTTTTTCTAGATCAAAACTTCAACTGAAGCATCACAGCACCTGAACCAAGTATGGTGGGCTGTCCTTCCTGTTGTGTCATGAGGCGGCCTGGGGCCAGTGACACTGGGCTGGAAATGCCGTGCTGCCCTACTGTCCAAGTGTCTTTCCCAGGGCCGTGGGCAGCAGTTGGCCCAGTGACGAGTCAGCTTGAGTCCCTGACTGGGTCCTGGATGAAAGGGGTCACTTTCCCTCCTTGTCCTCCCTAGTCTTTGTCTCTGAAGCTACAGCCTCTCAGGAGTGTGCTCGAGCTGTGAGTTTGGCATGTCTCATCAGGGACAGACGGCTTCTGTCAATCATAGGCCTTCTTTTTGACGCCCACATTGTCCTTGTCATAATCTGAGCCTATGGAGCTGACTGCTCCATCCTTCAGGCAGGGACCTGGGAGCATTCCCCTGCTTTCTGGCACCAGGAAATATCTCGATAATCTTTGTATTTTCAGCCCCTGCACTGTCTATAGCAGTTACTTCCGTGAGGACTTTATAAACCAAGATCTGGGATCTCTTTTAGTAGCTCAGAAAGTCTTACAGGTCTGCAAACCTGACCTGTCTTGGGCACCTGAGAGCCAAGCTGCCGGGTAAACCCCTAGCAGGGGGAATGGTGGGGCCCAGGTATCTGTCGGTATGCTCTGAACCCCTACAACATGAGGTGGATGCTCTGCACAGAGGAGCAGGGCTTCATCCATCACTTCTACAACTGTCCCCCAGAGGGCTCGGACCCCGGACCCCGGGAGGGGAGTGTTGGATGAATGGGCGGCCCAGCCCTGCCCTGACTGGGCTTCCCTGCCTGCCTGCAGGTGTTCCACTTCATCAGCATCGCCATCTTGACCTTTTTTATGATGGAGGTTTTCTTCAAGATCTACGTCTTCCGGCTGGAGTTCTTCCACCACAAGTTTGAGATCCTTGACGCCATCGTAGTGGTGGTTTCCTTCATCATCGACATCGTCGTCCTCTTCCGGGAGCATGAGTTTGAGGCGCTGGGCCTGCTGATTCTGCTCCGGCTGTGGCGGGTGGCCCGCATCATCAACGGTGAGCCGGTCTGCTCTCCTGCTCACCTCACAGGGCGCCCTCCAGGGCTCCCCTTCCTCCTGATCCCAGAGAAAAGTCCAGTCGTGGGACCGAGAGCCCAAGGGGCTGCCAAGGGACCCTGCCTTCCTCTTAGGTCACTTATCAGCATCGAGACACAGGAAACGGGCAGTGAGCTGTCCCTAACCCACCCCTACCAGCTTGTTTCCCAGCAGGCTTCCAGCTTTGCATTTGACATTTCCAAAACCTGCCCTGCTTTGGGACGTGTGTCGTCCTCCCGGCCCCCCTCCCCACCCACTCCCACCCACCCCCACCCCGGCACCAAGTCCGGTCATACCTATAACAGCCCTGTCAGAGTAGAACTTCACCAGGGTTCCCAGGCTGTCCTCTTTCCAAAGCAGACAGCCACATCTTTGTCCGGCCGAGCGGCCCAGCTGGCCACTGTCTAGAGCTCTGCGGCTCCAGCCAACACTGAAGCTTGAGTTGATTCCATGGGTGTGGCTTGGGAGCACCTAGGCTGGGTGGGGGCTGTAGGTCACTGTCAGGATGAGTGAGCATCTGTGACCGAGCCTGACACAGGCTGGTCCTGCAACCCTGAGCTCCCCCTTGGTGGCCTCTTCTGCCCACCAGCCAAGAGCTAGCTGGCTGCACCAGTTGCATGGCCTGGGGCCGCCCCAGCTCTGCCCCTAGGTCCTGGCTGGCTCCAGGGTCAAACACCAGCAAGCTCCGGTGTAACCTCTAGAATAAAGTCCAGGAAGGACAGTCACCTGGGCTCTGCCGGGGGAATCTGCTACTGAGTCGCGATTACTTGAGGGTAGTGGGTTTGCTCTTTGGGCTTTGGAGGGGAATCGCGGCTTATGCCGTTCACCTCATTAGACAGAAAATAACTCGACAAAGGCCATGGAGATCAACCACGACCGACTGTAAAGGCCTGCGTAACCACAGCTCCAACGCATCCTCCCACCACACCCCCACGCCAAGGGGGTGAAACCCACCGTCTGAGACTTGGTGTGTTCCTGGTCTGAACCTGAGCCGACAGCGCAGCAGGCCAGTGTCCGTGGGACGCTGCTGGACGCTCTGAGTGCAGAACATCAAACAGAGATCTGGGGTGCTGGCTCCGTGCCTCAGGGGCGTCGACAGGGGCACCCTCACGTAGAGAAGGATGGCGTCACCCCTGACAGACAGAGTCTCTGGAGGGCAGGGTCCCCTACTTTGTGGGACTCTGAAAGCCAGCAGGTGAAGGTGAGGGCCAAGATGTGGGCTGCCACCCGACGACAACCCTGGTTGCCGTGGTGGTGGCTGAGGGTGGGGGAATGCCGATCCCCACATAAGCTGTTTCCAGCCCTGGCCTCCTGGCCTGTGTGGGCACCGCTGCCTGGTGATGATGCTGTCACAGTGCCTTCTGTCCAGAGCGTGACACCCTGACGGAGGCTATTTTTAAGGATGTCTCAACCTCTGTGGGTTGAAGAGAAAGATTTCACAGTTGGGTGCCGAGTAGCTTGAAAAATAACCTGACAGACAGTCACCGTTTTGATGCCTGTAATTCATGGCTCCGAGCTTTACTTGTGCCCGCGCTCCTATAGCATCTACCGATCGCCTAGCTACGGCCTCAAAGAATACAGTAAAAAGGCCTTTTCCTAATGAGTGCTCAAGGAGAAACCTGTCATCGTTTTTTCAGGAATAATTATCTCAGTGAAGACACGTTCAGAACGACAGATCTTAAGATTAAAGCAGATGAATATACAACTGGCCGCCAAGATCCAGCACCTGGAGTTCAGCTGCTCTGAGAAGGTAAAAGGACTCCCCTGAGAGACACCGTCCCTTCGTCATTGTCCCTGCCCTGCCTCTGCTCCTGTGCATAACCCTCCTCTTGGCCACGCCACTCTGGTCACCGCAGCCCCTGCCGCTCCCTACCCTACATCTGGCTGCCAGTCTCCTTTAGGTGGGGGGATTCTGCTGCCTTTCACCCACCTTATGTCCCGTGCTCCGAGGATGACTGTCACGGTGCTGGTGAGGCTCAGAGCAGGACGTGAACTCCAATGTCTGTCTGCTTTTGGACCAACAGGAGCAAGAGATCGAGAGGCTGACCCAGATGCTACGACATCACGGACTCCTGAATGAGAGGGAACCTCAGCGTTCCCCAACTCCACCCTGAGGACTCCCTGCCTGGGCCCCGGCCGGCCGAGCCAGAAGAATGGCAGCCTTTCTTGGGCCAGCTGGGAGAGGTTTGGTTCTGTGCTTCTGACCTGCTCCAAGCGAGGCTCTGTGTGAAGTCTGTATTCCTTGGTCCTGGGTGTGGCCTACAGTGAGTGTCCCACAGTCCGACCACCACTGTACAATCAGTGTATCCTACAGCTCAGTGCTCCCACCCGGGCCCCGCCCTCGCTGTACAATACATGTATCCTGGACTCAGTTTCCTGTGGGGAATGCTTGACTCTGGCTTGAAGATAACAATGTCGGGCAATGACTCGGCGTGTATCATTAATCTCCCATTGAGCCTTCTTTTCTAGAGTCCAAACACCTTCCACAGCAGGATGCTGAAAGACCACAAAAAGGTTTTTATTTCCACACAGTTCTGAGCAGCTTTCACCCTGGCCCCCACCCCCCAGGAGGCCGCTCTAGGGATCTGGGTCCCTCCACCCCGCACAGCTGCATCCCCAGCTTCTAGCTGGCCCCACCTCCTCCCGCCACCCGACAACATGGTTTTCCATTACTGTACAATTAATGTTCAAAATAAACCCGCTCCTCCCCCCAGGGCCCTCCTCCGCGATTCTTCCAGCTCCCACAGCCCGGGCTGCTCTTCACATCACACCAGCCCACCAGGAGATCCCAAGTCAGGCTCAGCCATGGCAATCAGAGCTCCGGCTGTGCCGTAATTACCATGCTATCCGGGGTGGGGGGTAGGGGAGAGATCCCCCTGTGAGGCTTTGTGCTCCACTTGTACCAGTTAGATGGGAGCCTGCTATTCTGGTAGTTATTAAGGGGCCCCGAAGAGAAAAGAAAACCACTCATATTGCTAAAAGAATGTGCACTCGGGCAGTGGGAGGACACACCCAGACACCTGCACTACCTGCCCCTCTGCTCAATGTGCTGTCTCCACGAGGCTATTCCATTTCTGCCTTTAGCACCCCCGTGGCCACAAAGCTGCTGCGGGTCAAGCCCAGATATTTTCCCCAGTCTCCACTCCAACCAAGCTGACTCAAATCCCTCCACCCCCAAAGTCAGGAGGGCAGAGTGGAGGGGGCGGGAGCGGCTGGGCAGTCTTAAGGGCCTTCTGGTCCGTGTGCCTGTTCTACTCAAGGGACCATCCTCACCATGCAGCATCCTTGTTGAGCGACGCCCGTCACACAAAGGGGAAGAAGAAATTGAAGGGCAGCCTTGCGTTGATGGTTGGCCGTGCTCGGAAGCCCGCCTCTGCAGGTGCGGCCACGTCCACGAACGTGACCCCAGTGGAGATGAGAAGGGTCTTTTCACTTCCCGTGTCGACCTGTAATCAAGTGCAGAGTGGGTCAAGCGCTGCCTACAGAGTGACACCAGAGGAGCGGGGACCCCACTTAGTGTCCTTCCACCCCGGCCCCTGGGTCACCCCCAGCCACTGACTTGATGAAGCTGCCATTTGTACCCACATTGCTACTGCTGGCCACAAGTTACTTTCCCTAAGAATTTTTTTTTCCCCTAAGGATTTTTTTTTTTTTTTTGGGGCATCACTGCTCTCCAGTGGTGGGAGTAGGAGGCCCAGCCCCACTGCTGGAATTGAACCTCCGTTCCAGTGGGCCGCAGTCCCGCGCACAGCCACTACGCCACCGGGGCTCAGCCCTTCCCTAAGGATTTTAAAGCTCAAACTGAAACAAGAATGTGAACAAGCAGAATATGAAAAATGACTGACAGGACTGAGCCCCAGTGGCGTCAGTGGTGAGTGCGGGACTGCAGCCCACGGGCTTGGCAGTTTAAATCCAGCAGCGGCTCTCAGGAGCAGCACTGGGTAGCGCCCACTACCACCAGAGACAGTGATGCGCCCCCCCCCCCAAAAAAAAAAGTGATAAAAAGAATTCAGAGGGTTTAGTTCTTAGTAGTAAACTTTTGCACGAAACAAAGTCCAAATATCAAGTAAGAACTTTAGGTGGACCTGTGCCAGAAGCTAGTCTTTCGACATGTATGAGTCAATCTATAGAAACCGGCCCCTGCCATTTATCGTCGTACTGTAACAACGTCATCACGCTGGGTAAAGCAGAGGAGCAGTTAAAGGAAAACATGAAGAGCTCTCAACTGACACAGTGGCCGCTACCGACAGGCTGGGGCAGGGCTGAGCAGGGCTTCCTACTCCTGCACATCGGGCACTCGCCGTCCGTCAGGACTGACCAGCTCCACCGCGGCCAGGAACAGCAGTAGGCTAACCGAAATCATCTCCACCCGTGTTAGGGCTCCCTTCATAACCACGGAGGCCTGCAAAGGGTGAGGAGAGTCCTTTCCCTCCACTTCTCTCTTCACCAGTCATTGCAAGTAGGACACGTGTTGTAAGAGAGTCGTAGAGTCTCCCTTGGCGTGATCCCCCCCGGGTGACCGCTGGAGGCTTGGGACGACTCTCTTCTGTGTCCTCTTAAACGAGCTTCATGAAGTCCTCATCAGAACCTCTGAGACAGGCCTCTGTGTGCAGAGTCACTTGCTCGGAGAGCCACCTGCAGCCGGGATCTATTTTACACGGATGTAAAGATGAGGTCGAGGGGCTACACCATCTCCTCCTGCACTGGCTGGTCGTGACCATGGGACACCCTGGTGGAAGCACACGAAGACCCCACTCTTAGCCTGTCCTTGTAAGCTACATGGGGGCCTACCTCAGGAAATGAGGAGGAAAAGAGGTTTGCCGTCACGTTGACAATTTTAGCCTGTGGGTTCACCAAGGACCCGTATTTAGTCCACTTCACTTCTATCACCAATGCCACCGGAACCTGGCACGAATCCTGCAACAGCAAATGCCAGTCAGTCAGTCTGGGCATGATCCAGCTTCAGATCACACTGCACCTGCAGTTCGCGAGCTTTAATTCAGTCTCCCATGTTAGAGCAGTGGTTCTCAACCTTCTAATGCCGCGACCCTTTAATACAGTTTCTCATGTGGTGGTGACCCTAAAATAATTTCAGCTGTTACTTCATAGCTGCCATTTTGCTACTGTTACGAATTGGGCAACCCCTGTGAAAGGGTCATTTGACCCCAAAGGGATCGCAACCCACAGCTTGGGAACTGCTGTGTTTTGAGTGTTCTGGACAAGACAGGCGTGAACGGACTCAAATCCGGATAAAACCTGCTTAAGAGTGCAGCAAGTACTCAGTGCTCCAAAAGTACTTCAGCACCTACAGTCGGGAGCTTTGAGCATCCTCAGACTCCACTGGGGGGCTTCCTGGGCCTGAATGGCTGTAACTTCAACATGGGGGACTCCAGCTGGTCTCGACCTCGGAGACGTGACAAGAACACCTGGCGCTAGGAAGGGGATGGCCTTACAAATAGACTGAAACGACACTGGACCCCACCTCACATTCCATGAAAGAGCGCGCAGAGTGGGAGCAGCAGCGAGGCCAGCAGCTGAACTGGGAGCAGATGGACCACAGCCTCGCCATCTGGGTCAAGTCTGAAGTGGCAGGAGCCAGGCCAGAGACCCTGGGGAGCTCCAGTCCACCCCAGGGGAGACTGTGTGCGTGGCGCCTCCCCACCTTGGTCTTGCCCTTCGAGCACTTCAGCTGGTGAAGCGTGGTAGCAAACACCACAGGAGGGGTACTGGAGACACAGCTCTGGTATGCGGGTGACAGATTTCCAAAATAAAAAGTTTCTTAAAAGTCCATCTCACGAAGGCAGGAAAAGCCATCAGGCCAGCTCCATTTGGTACTGGTCCAAAAGGTGGTGATGGAATGAAGCCTGAGTCTGGAACTGCCTTTCAGGAAACTGCACGCTAAGGAGCTCGGGAGGTGGTGCAACAGGCAGCTGCACTTAACAGCTGGTCTCCTGCCTGCTTCTCCCTGGGTTTCCTGGAGGGGCTGGTACCCAGGCTGCGGCAGGCTCTCCGAGTGCCCTGGCCTCTCTTCTCAACCTGTGTTCCCCGGCCCCAACGGGCCTGACACCATTTGCCTGGTCCACTGAGGCAGCCGAGCCGGCCAGGGCTTGGCAGCTGAGCAGCAGGGCCTGAGTAATCACCAGTCTCTGCTGGGGACACGGAGGGGAGGGCAGCCGAGCTGTGAGCTCATCCTCACCCCCACTGTCCCCAAGCTATAAATATGCTAAGCGGATAATGAGAGGCCCGGAGGAAACCGTGTAAGGAAAAGCTGGGCAATTAGAGGCTTGAGGAAGAACGCCTGAGTGATGAGGGCCGGCCCACACGCTGACTGCAGAGACAAAAGAGAGAGGTGGGCAGAAGCCTCACGTGGGAACAAGAACCTATTTGTAGGATGTCACCTTCCATTAAACTCTCCTAGGACCTTCTGAATTGAAAGCTCTCACGTGTGGGCTGCAGGAAGCAGGGAGGGCTGGGGGAGGAGAGGACTCTCACCTCCCGGACCAGTCCTCGGGTGTGTCTGTCTGCATGCTGGGGATGCATAGAAGACTCCTGTGCCACCCTCCCCGCCCAGGACAGGAGGGGCTGTTCCCACCGAGGGCGGACACCAGGCACTTGATCAAACTAAGGACACCTTGTTCAACTCTCAGCAATCTGACCACTGTGACCATCTGTGTTCCCCACCCCCATTGCTCAGACCAAGAAAAGGAGGCTACCGAGAGACCAAGTCAGTAATCAGGACCCAGGCCAATCCAACAACGAAGTTCGGGGCTTCCCGCCTGAGCCCGCTTGAGCCATTTACAGCAATATCCCAGCTTTCCCGGCAGCCCCTTGCTCCCCACCCAGAGATGAGAAGCCTGGAAGTGGGGAAGAGGTCCTCCAGAGGTTTTACCTTCATGCTAGATGAATGGCTGAGGACATGGACGGGCACCCAGTCCAGCACATCCTGGGCCCGGGAATTCCCAAAAGGAGCTACATAATCAGGGAAGCCCTGGCCTTTGAGCAGGCTCTTCACCTTCTTTGCTGTGAGTCGACACGGGACAGCGCCGGTCAGCCTGGGGAGGGAAGGCGGGTTTACGCTAAGCTGCTGGACCACCATTTCCGAGCCTCGAGGGCATGCAGTTCTCGCCAGTTTCATTCCCTCATTCTCAAGATGAGCTACTGTGTCTCTAACTTTGCAGAATCTAGACAGCTGGCCAGGGAGGCGAGGCCAAATAGGGGTTCCCATACCGTGTTACAGAGAGGTTCTGTGAGGGTTCTGCCCGGGGTCCGGGACAGGGAAAGGTTTCACAGCCCACTGACCATCTGCAGGCCAGAGGAAAGGCTCTGAGAAGCCCAACAGTGAGGATTCACATTTCAACTTGAATTCGATACTTCCCAAACATATTGGGCCCTCGGCCTCCCGCTCCTGAAATCTTGTGGGATTATGTACCATAGAATTGACACTGGGAGGAGTCAGTCTAGAGAGGTCAGACATAATAATGTCGGTGTAGTCAAAACCATGATGTAAAACCACTTCAGGATGTGGAAAAGGGAAGTGTGCGGGCCTGGGGCTGGTGTATACAGAAGAAAAGAGCCAAGTGGGAAGTCCACAGATGATTCTGAGAAACAAAAACTCCAGAAGCAGCATTCTGGAAGGTTTACTGATAGACAGAAGAGCAAATTTACTCCCCACACCAACTGCAGTACAGACGCTGAAACTGGCTGCTTCTAGGGTGGGGGAGACGAGAGTGGGGTCCTCACTTGCTTTTTATGAAAAGTCACACACAGCTACTTGTCCTTGTGTATTATGCCAATGTTTGACCACAAGAGAAAAGATAAACTGGGGCTGAGCCCCGGTGGCGTCGTGGTTGTGTGCGGGACTGCGGCCCACTGGGACGGAGGTTCCATTCCAGCTCCACAGGAGCAAAGGCTGGGCCTCCTACTCCCACCACCGGAGAGCAGTGATGCCAAAAAAAAAAAAAAAGAAAAGAAAAAAAATAAACTGAGCACCCAGCTGGTGTTCCTGAGCTGTGTGTATGAACACAACTCTAGGGTGGGCTTTGGGGGGAGATGTTGCTGTGTGCTCTAGTGCTAGGGGGTCTTATAAAAGAGACACAAAGTCTGGAGATTTCTATTCTGACAGCGAGGGGAAAAAGGGAGTCCTCGTTTTCCTTGGAATATTGACAAACAGTTTATTGTTGTGCAAGTTAAAATAAGAAAATGAAATGCTGCATCATTGTAGGGTGTTGCTACTACTGCTACTATTTATTAATAAGGATCGGAAGCGGCATTCTGGCTTTCATGTGGGCTCATAAGCCACCAGAGGCTTCGCAAAACGGTGGGTGTGAATGCCGCATTTTCAGAGCAACACAAACACGTTCCCATGGAAACACGGCGCTTCCTTACCGCAGCTGACAGCCGGAGTACATGTCATAACCAAACAGCACTGGCGTTCGGGTCCCCTCGAGTGCTAAGCAGTCTTGCTCAGTTGTGCTACGAAGAATGGTGAATTGTCCGTATCTATTTGTCGTCTGAATGATCCCCGACATTCACAGGAAGTTAAGGATCACACGCAGCTGAATTATGGTAAGATAGCAATCATGTGACTGGACGGTGACATGAGATGTTAGGGAGCCCAAGCACGCCTTCTCTGGGTCCTGGGATTTTGACAGTGAGTTCCCAAGGAGGGAAATGGCAGAGTTGGAGCTGTATGCTTTGAACAGCAGGTCCACAGAGGAAAAACCTTCAGAACCTGGCCCTTCCAAAGTAAGCCCACATTTTCAAAAATCAAGTCTTCCTAAGAGTCTCTGTTTAAATGTGAAATTAAAAACTCCCGGAGTCTACTAACTTTCCTGCCCTAGGAACTTCACTTTAAAACCTTGGCATTTCCAAGAGCGTGTTGTTTCCCCCCATCACCCTCGGCGCCCTCAGCTCCACAGATGTGTAGCCAACCCCACCCCCACCCCCCTGAAGAGAAACTGGCTCAGCCCTGGCTCTCCATGCCCCCAGCAGCCCACAGGGACCTCTGCACCAGAGGGAAATGGGGATCCTGCTTGTGGACGCCAACCCCTCCACATAACCCCAAAGGATATCCCTTCTGAGGCTGAAAGCCGGCCACTAACGGAAGCCCCACCACATAACCAGGGTTTCCACTGAGAGGCGCTGGCCTGGAGTTTCGCTGAAAGATAATGCAGAAATGGCGAGGGTGACATGAAATGCTTTTCATTATAAAATCCGGAATTATCATCAATAAAAGAAAGTCTCTTCCCCCTCCCCACCACTCAGTTATAAATACACCAACGGGGGTGGGAGTTCACCCGCTGTAAGGGAACAAGCGGCTGAGACGGGCGTTTCCCAGGCAGGAGAGGATTCGCGGGCTCTCCGGGCTTTCAGCCACCGGCTCCCTGAGCCCCTGACTCAGGAAAAGGGAAGGAGCTGGTAATACTTTTTTTGGTTTGTTTTTGTGGGCATCACTGCCTCTGGTGGTCGTGGGGGCTACCCAGTGCTGCTCCTGAGAGCCGCCGCTGGATTTGAACCACCAAGCCCGTGGGCCGCAGTCCCTCACTCAACCGCTTACACCACCGAGACTCAACCCGGTAATACTTCTTAAATGAGACTGTTTTTCAACCTAAGAAGCTGATTTCCTGTTTAACTTTACAATGCAATCTTTTTTTTTCCCCCCCCTGTGGGCATCACTGCCTCTGGTGGTCTTGGGCACTACCCAGCCGCCGCTGGATTTGAACCACCAAGCCTGCGAGCTGCAGTTCCGCACTCAACCACTTACGCCACCGGGGCTCTGCCCTACAAAGCAATCTTGGTGCCATCTTGACCACACTTACCTGGATAAAATGAATTTCAAATGTTTGCTGGATCGGAACAGCTCCACTGCTAACCGTCCCCAGAACAAGAGAGAGTCCAGCTTCTGTTACTTCACCAGTGTTGGTGTACGTCAGGCTGTATTTGACCTAAATGCAAAAAGAGACCCCTCCCCCCATGACTTCCCATATCCACTCTATTTCAGTGGCTGTATTAATAGCATGTCTAAGACCCACTAGGGAGACGAAATCCTTCCCCATGTTCCACTTGCTTCAAGTTTTTCTCTCTTGTCCAGTTGGTTCACTGACAGGCCAGGGTCATTTGGCCTCTGAGGCCCTGTTTTCTAAGTTCCAAAGGAGCTGGCCCAAGCAGAATATAATTAGCCTTTCTGCAAAGGACACATTAAAACTAAAACAACATCTTCACATATTCTTGCAAGTCATTCAATTTGGTGTGTGTGTGTGTGTGTGGTGGTGGTGGTGGTAGTGGTGGAATCACACATGATTATTCCCAAGACTGGTGGAGAAATTCCCTTTGACGAGACAGCACACAGGCCAGCAGGAGGGCAGGTCAGGAAAGGCAAGCCCGTGGCATGGCCAGAGCCCCCTTCAAAAGGTGTCCTGTTGCCCCCTCAGGGCCCACGGTCTGAGGACCTCTAGCAGACTGCATTTTCAAAGCCAACCCGGAGACCTACCTGAAGAACGACATTGATGCAGACGTTAAAATTCCCAGCACTGACAAAAGCAGGCAGCAAGGCAACATGAGTGTCTTCCAGCCGGCTGAGCGTGTGGTTTAGAGACTGGACTACGATGGACTGAACCATGACAGGGACCTGCAAAGTGAACACCTGAATCGTGAGCCCCTACCTGATGGATGAGGGACAAAACCTCAAATGTCCAGCAGGACGGGGGTGGAGGAAGGACAACAGGCATCCAGTGGCTCCACATGTGCCAAGATGTGTGTATTTATATGTCACACAACATACACACATCCATCAGAGAGCACTTTGTAAGGCTATAACCCACATGTAAAAGCACTCATCTCTGAAAATATGGATTCCATAGGGACTTGGGCATGGATGCTCACAGTGTTGCTCATGACAGCCCAAGGGGAAAAGCGACCAAAGGTCCATCCCCTGAGGACAGGATGAATGACACCGGGTCGAGGCATAAAATGAACTGCTGTTCAGGCAGGAGAAGGAATGAAGCACTGGAAGATGCTACAACATGGATGAACCTAGAAGAAAAATAGGGCTGAGTGGACGAGGCCAGTCACAAAAAAGCCATGCACTGAATAACTTCATTTCTATGAAATGTCCAAATGGAGTGATGAAAATGAGCCGGAATGAGGTAGTGGTGATGGCTGCACAACACGGTGAGTATACTACAACTCCACTGAACTGTACACTTTAAAATGGTCCATTTTATAGTCTACGAATCTGATGTGAAAAAGGAAAAAGACGCCACACGTAAAACCCCATCAAACCATCAAATGCATAGATAAACTCTCACTTCCAAAAAACAACTGACCAACCTAAAAGTACCTGCAACAATCCACTTGCCAGTGCACTCTGCACAGTAGCACGGCTGTTCACCTCCCTGGGCTGTAGTCAGAGGGGATTCACCAGGGGCTTTTAATCCACTTGTATTTCCCCTTAAAGTCTTTTTTTAAAAATGAAAAAGTTTAAAAGTGAGTCTAAGAGATTTCAAATATTACATTTTGACCTAATCTACATCTGCAATAACTGAATTACAATCTTCTCTAATACTAGGGCTATTCACATCCCTAAACTATAATCAGAGAGGTTTCCCTGGAGGTCAAATCCATGTGTGGACCCTGCGGAAGAATTTTGGGCTTCCACTGTCATCTAGAACCTTCTGCAAACTGGGTGTTCACAATTTAAATTCTGATGCCATTCCCTCCTTTAGATTTGGGTTATATTAGTTATAATCCTTAGATCACACGGCTGGTGTGCTTTCTTCCAGGTGGATGTAGCTGTCACCTCACTTAGTGGTTGCTTGTTTGAAAAGCAGCCTGAGGGAGGGGCTGTGGAACGTTGCTCCCCCAGCACAGCGTCCAGGCCACGAGGCTGAGGGTGACAAAGGCCAGCCAGCGGCAAGTCAGACAAGAGGTTGTCCTGACTAATCAACTGTGTCCTCAGTATTTCTCACCTGACTGGTAACCTATTAACTTCTCTAAGAAACACCATCTGTGAAAAAGAAACAAAACAAAACAAAACAAAAAACCAACTGACTAGTTATGTCTAATCATCCAACAAGGGGGCCTCAAAAAGTTCTTGGAAAATGGAATTTAAGGGTCATGGAATACTCCCATAAACTTTTTGAAGCCCTCAAGTATATACATGTGCACATTCCACATACAGTCCAGGATACACCTGTAAGCCCCCACAGACTATATACTTGGCACAATTTTTTGTTTGTTTGTTTGTTTGTTTTGGGGGGGGGGCATCACTGCTCTCCGGTGGTGGGAGTAGGAGGCCCAGCCCCACTGCTGAAATTGAACCTCCGTCCCAGTGGGCCGCAGTCCCAATTTATATACTGCTTCTATACATACTTGGGACATACACATACACACACACACACACACACACTTTCTCTGGGTGGTGGGGGTATGGGCAGGAATAGTTAAGATAGATAAACTATTTAAACAGAATTAGGAAGCCTTGATCAGCAGTATGCTATTAAATGACATTTTCCTTTCTTTGGCTGTTGTCAAGAGAGTGACAAAGCAGCAAGCAATCCTTTAAATGGCTGGAGTCTCTAACAACAGCTGGACCTTGGATCTGCTCTTAATGCTACATCTTCTCTCTTGGTATCCGTGGGAACTGCATTCACGGCAAGCACAGGACACTGACTCTGGAAAAGCGATCTGAAAGACTTTGGCCTCTGACCACAGACTGACGGCCTCTGGAGAAGAGACTGGCAACGAACTACGGTTAGAAGCTGCGTTCAGATCAACCCGAGGCTCTGTGGAGGACACTCCACCCACATTTGTACATTCTCTGAAGAAACCCTTGCATCGTTACACTGGACCAACAGCACTCTGGGAACTATCCAGCTGTGCTGCCAGGAGACCCAAACCCCTGATGACAAATAGCTACTAAGCCATCCAAAGGTGAAAACATGGGCCTGAAACTCCGGAATGTGACCGCAAAGGGGCTGTCCACCAAGAAGCTTTCCCCGCTTTGTCTCTGCTGGGGCTTTGGCAAATAGATTTATTGCTGGTGGTCAGGTCCCTTTCTACTCACTCACTTGAAAGCGCTCAGAAAGAAAGCGGATGAAGGGAGCTTCCAAGAGTTTTAAAAACTCCATTATCTTTTCATTCCACTTTTCTCCATGAACTCTTTGAAGTACCTCACACTATAAACCATCTTCTTTTCTATTAAGACGTAGTCTCACCCAGTGGATGGATGGGTGGACTGTGACAAGAGTTGTATGAGGCCACAAAATGAAAAAAAAATAGATAAGGAAGTTATATAAAGCTGACCTGACTAATCAATGAAAGAATTTAAAGACAAATTTAAAAAAAAAAAAGGAGTCTTACCTTTGTTCTTGAATTTGGCCCCTAGACAAAAAAGAACCACAGATTTTGAGTACAACAAACAAGCGTTCCCACTGTCTTTTCACACAAGTGGGTTTGTAGCCTGAGCCCTCCTTTGAAGGGCTCCACCTCCCTCCACTTTCTCTGCCCCCCCACCTTCTTCCCCTTCACTTCTCAAATTGAACCACACCCTCCTGGGCCACTGGGAGCTTTGGAAGGGATGAGGAGGGATGGGTGGGGAGCCTTGTCCTGAGGAAAAATGGTGCCTGGCTGCCTGAGGGACCACTTCCAGGGCTGCTGTGATGAGTCCAGTAGCTAAAGGAATGAACAGAACTGGGTGGCTGGCTTGGCAGTGTTGGGGGGTGGGGTTAAGGGTGAGTAGAGGACAGGGCGAAAAACTAAAGCTCAGGGAAAAAATGGTGCCATCAGGCACCTCTACCTCTATCCTACACAGCATCCCTCAAGTGGGAAATTGGGAGGGAAGGACCCGTTACAACATTCATGATTCTTAATCATTGAAAAACCCCTCTTCCCTTGCGCCCCTCTGAGCAGGATAGGACTGCAAGGAGAGAGGAGAGGGTCCTTTCTGAGGACAACCTCATCCCCCACCCCAGTGTCCCCCTCCTGTCCTGGCTGCTTCCTTTGTCTATGGCAGTGTGCAGCTGTTCTATGCTGGTCTATAAGAGAGAATGATAACGCGATCTTTTTGGTGCTAATGTGATTATTTTTGTCACAGGCATTAAACTATTTCTATTATCCCTTAATATATACGAAGATTTTTTTAATGTGAGAAATTATGGGCCTCCATCAAAATAAATTAAAGCCAAATAAAAAGGGGAATAGAAACAATATTTTAATGACAACCTCAATAAAATAAGCACTGATATTAGAGAAGTGGAAGAATTTAAGCTTGAGGCACAATCATCTTTTGAAACTAGTCTATACTTGACCTATTTTCACAGCTATACCTAAAGGACCAAAATAATCCTTACCCTCAAGATACTTCAAAATAATTCTTACCCTCAAAATTTCCGGGCTGCTGTAAGAAGCCATGCTCAGGGCTTCAATTTCTTCGCACCGTTCCATGTTTATCTCTCTTGTGCACTTCACAGCTTGGTTCACCAGAAACGCTGGCCATCCGAACGTTCCCAAGGGGAAAAAAGACACATGGAAGACATGTCTTGACATTCCATTCAAGTTATAATCCAGATTGAAGGCCACAAAATGAATGGCAATGCAGGTACGCAATGTATTTAAAATGGGATCTTTATATGTAATAGATTTTTAGGGTTCAAATTCTCCCCCCGAGAGGCAAGCAGCATAAACTTGTTTATATAGCATCTGGAAATGCTTTTGTCTATGAGAGAGAGAGAGAGAGAGAGAGAGAGAGAGAAATATCTTTCCCTTGTGGGCATGGAGGCCACATTTGCACTGAGCAATGTCTCTTGAATATCATCAGCCTGTCTCAGGACACAGAGTAGCCTATCATAGACGAGTCATTATTTATTCAACGGACACTGTAGGGTCACCTCCCTCTAGCTCTCATGCGCTCTCTTATTGGGTCCCTGGGCAGTTTCCATTGGATCAACTTCCAGGAGAGCAGCCGGCCAGATGCTGGTCAGTGCCCTTCAAGGAGGCGGCACTGGTCTCACCAGCAGGGTAGGGCAGCACCCACTGCCCCTCAGCCTCACTGTGTTGGACTTGCCGGCCCGAGAGGGGAAACTGGGATCTGTTTAGTCCCCCTTTACCCTGCCCTACAGGAGTTTTCCAACAAGGTACAGGCTTCCTTCTTGTATCACATGGTGTCTTCAGGAAGCCACATGCTGTCACCACTGCTTCTTCCCAGTGAGGCCTATTTCAGAAGGGGAGCACCTGCCATCTGCCTCCCCTATGGAAGGGGCTGCTCTGCTGGATGCCCCTGCAGGAGAGGCTGCCTGCGGGTGCAATGGAGCAGGGCTGCCAGCAGACTTGCTAGGACCTGTCCCCACTCCAACACCCTCCGCCCCCCAAATGGAGGCACTCATCTTTCCCCGTGAAGAGGGTTAAATGGAAACCCATATCCAAACAAGGACCACACCCACCTCACAGGAGGCACTTCCTACAGTTTAACCTACTGCCAACCTTTCCTTCTGCTGAGGGAGACCTTTCCAGTGATTGGCAGGGGCCCCTTCCAGGTAGCGAGGTTCTCCTCAGTAGCGGGGCTCAGGCAGAGATGGCATGTGGCAGAAGAGATGCCCCCCTGAGGTGGAAAACGGGCCTGGGTAACCTTGGAGTCTATTTTGGGTCATGCCACTTATACAGTGACAGCCACTGTACTAAAGCTAACAGCAAACTCGGCTGAGAGAGAGAAGTTGGGAGTGCCCCTGCTCCTACCTGCAGGGTTCTCATCGGTGCACAGCGAGGACGTGAGGGGTGAGGGAAATCTCAGGAAGGAATCCGGAGTCTGCAGAGGCACGCCATACTGTGAACAGAAGAACCAGGGCGGAGACAGTGTCTCAGCAGTCTTGTAGACACCAGGGCTACAGGGAGGAGTCCGTGCACACAGGGAGAGTATATCCACCTAGCCCCCGTCTTGTACAGGATGTGTGTGTCTCTGTGTGTGTCTGCCTCCGCAGACTGCAGTGAAGGGACTGAGGACAGGAGGTGGTTGACCTGCACTCATGATGACCCTCCGTGTGTCAGAGCAGAGCTGTACTCGGAGCTTTTTTCCAATGGCTGATTTTTTTTCTGAGGTAGGTTACCAGGCCTTTCTTCCAAAGCACCTCTCAGAGGACTTGAACTCCCAATCTTTCAGTTAACAGCCAAAAGCACGGACCATTTGCAACACCCAAGGAACTCCTTAGCGCAATGCAGGCAATTCAAAACCCAGCAGCAGTACAGTGGCTAACACAGCAAAACCAAATCCACTGCCATCCAGTCGATCGATGTGTGTGAGTGCACTGTCTGCTCTGTGGGTCTGTGGACTGTAATTGGTAGGGCATAGGATCGCAGCACCATTGGGTGAGTACAAAACTCCAACCTTTAGGTCAGCCATCAAGGGCGCGACATCTTCTCTGTGATTCTATGGTACGTTATTCCTAACAGCATATTTAAACATAGGGAACAGCACAAACCCATTTGTCAGCAGTGGTCTGCGGTGTGGCTACGAACAGGGCAGGAGGGCCTTTCCATTAAAAAAATCATTCTGTCGGGGGCTCTTACAGCTCTTATCACCAATCCATCATCCATCCGTGTCAAGTACATGCGTACATGTTGCCATCATCATTTTCAAAACATATTTCTACTTGAACTCTTGATATCAGCTCATTTCCCCCCACCCTCCCTCCTTCATGAACCCTTGATAATCTACACACTTTTTCTATTTCATGTCTTACACTAATTGCTGTCTCCCGTTACCCACTTTTCTGCTGTCTGTTCCCCTGGAAGGCATTATATAGACATTGTGATCAATTCTCCCTCCACCTTACCCTTCCCTCTACCCCGTCTTGACTCTTATTATGGGTCCTGAGGGGTTTATCTGTCCTGAAGTCCCTGTGTGCAAGCTCTTATTCGTACCAGTGTACATTCTCTGGTGGAGCTGGATTTGTAAGGCAGAATTTGGGTCATGATAATGGCAGGGAGGACTCATTAAAGAATTAGAGGAAAGTTGAATGTTTCATTGGTGCTATATTGCACCCTGACTGGCTCTTCTCTTCCTTTCTGTGAGGAGATGTCCAATTGTCTACAGATGGGCTTTGGGTCGCCACTCCGCGCTCCCCCTCATTCACAGTGATAGGATTTTTTGTTTTGGGTCTTTGATGTCTGATACCTGATTCCATCAAAACCTCATGATCATACAGGCTGGTGGTGCTGCTTCCATGTGGGCTTTGTTGCTTTTCAGTTCAATGGTCGCTTGTTTACCTTCAAGCCTTTAAGACCTCAGATGGTGTATCTTTTGATAGCAAGGCACCATCAGCTTTCTTCACATTTACTTATGCACCCGCTTTGTCTTCAGCAATCATGTCAAGAAGGTGAGCCTCACAGATTGCAGGGTTATTAGAATAGGGTTCTTGCATTAAGGGAGTACTTGAGTAGATGCCCAAAGTCTGTCTGCTACCTTAATACTTAACATATAGGTACATATATCTATTTCCCAATTGTTATGTATAAATATATTTACATACGCACATGCCTGTATTTAGACCTCTATAAATGTCCTTTGCCTCCTAGTTCTTTCCTCTATATCCTTTTTTTAAAAAATCATTTTATTGGGGGCCTATACATCGCTTTTCACAACACAGTTACATATACTATGCTAAGCACCTTCACATGCCTACTGCCATTATCATTCTCTAACTATCCGCTTTTCCACTTGGGCCCTTGATATCACCTTCTCAGCCTTTTCCCTCCCTCCTTGTTCCTCCCTCTGCCCATCCTCATTACTTTATAAGTTTTTAAGGGAGGTTTTTTGGCATCACTGCCCTCTGGTGGTAGGAATAGGAGGCCCAGTCTTTGCTCCTGTGGAGCTGGAATTGAACCTCCATCCCAGTGGGCCACAGTCCCGCACACAACCACTACGCCACCAGGGCTCAGCCCTACTTTACAAATTATTATTGTTTTGTCCTGTCTTACACTGCCCGACATCTCCCCTCGCCCACTCCTCTGATGTCTGTCCTCCAGATAGGAGGAGATTCTTGTAGTTGGCTGTTCAGCCTTCATTCGGGTTTCAACCTCCTTCTTCGGCTACCTTGCCCTTGATTTAGCCCCATGAGGCATCCTTTGCCCTCCGTGCAATCAATTTTAGATCACTTGTAGTTCCCTTGTCTCTGAATGAGCCTTTCCATTTTTAGAGCATCTACCTCTATGCTTTGGACTTACAGAATGATCTTACATTGCTTTTATAGTTTTCTAAAGATATATCCATAAAACTTTGTTCAAAGTTTCATCAAAGTTGATATCCATCACATTCGAAAGGTGATTAATGCATAATAATGCTGACACAGTAGCATCCATTGTCTTCACTGGAACACACTAAATGATTATGAGAAGGGGACCAGGGGCCTGACCAATCCACTCCGAGTTCCCAGCAACATGCTGCAGCTGTATCTGCTGAGCTTGAGAAGAACAAGGAACCCTGCCAAGACAAGATGCACTGCCCTCAGACCGAGAGACCTGATGAACCCTATGTCTGGGAAAGCCAGTCCTACTGGCAACAGTGAAAAAGGGACGTCCAAGGAAGCACAGGCTTTGTGTGACTTAGTGCGTCGGCTGAGCCAGGCACTGGGCTCACCTCATATTTGGCAAAAGTGTTTGAAGAATCCCCTTGGGTTGCAGAAGAAGCTGATTCTGCATCGAATGAAAGGAAACCACCAGATGTTTTCACAAGTTCATCAAAATTGCTTTCATCTGGCACTCCAGGAGTAATAAAAGATAATGCTGGCTTATCTGCATTTAGGAGAGAAAAAGTATTTTAAATCAGCATAAAATATACTATGTATAGTATATATTCCCTATAGAATACTTTGAACGTCTTTAGTAGCATGAAAGCTGACGAGAAGAGACAGAGTCTTTTCTATATCCATACTTAATCTTTTTACATACAGGGGATTCCCAGGCCTAAACTGCTTCTCCAACAGTGTGGAAGCAATGGTTCCTAGGAGGAGTATGTCCTGACTCTTCTCTAGCCCATACATCCAAGGGGAGGCGCTCTTGGATGGTCTGGGAAAGAAAGAATCTCACTTCAAGCTCACATCCATTTTTCAAATTCTAAGGCATAAAATGCTGTGTTCACAGGACAGACAGCTGTTGTGAGCACTGGGCTGGTGCTGGGTCACAGCATAAGGACAACTGACCAGTTTACCCTGGAGCCACGTGCCTATGTATTCAATCACAAAATACTCAATGACTTCATAAGATTTGTGGGAAAATGAATGAAAAGATGATGCAAATCTCCCACAATTGTTTTTTAATCATTTTATTGAGGTCTTTTACAACTCTTATCACAATTCATCCATCCATCCATCCATCCATCATGTCAAGCACATTTGTACATTTGTCGCCATCATCATTTTCAAAACATTTTTTGGGGGAGAGGCTCTTACAGCTCTTATAACATTCCATACATCATTTGTATCAAGCATATTTGTACACATGTTGCCATCTTCATTTCCAAATATTTTTTACTTGAGCCCTTGGTATAAGCTCCTCTTTCCCCCTCCTTTTTTTTAATAAATCACTTTACTGGGGGGTTCATATAACTCCCATCATGAACAATACATACGTCAATTGTATGCAGACCCCACTAGCACACTTGCTGTCATCATTACTCTCAAAACATCTTCCCTCCACTTAGGCCCCCAGTACCAGCTCTCCAAATTTCCCCTCTCCTTATACCCCCTCCCCCATGAAACCTAATAATTTTCAAATTGTTATTGTTTTTTCATATCGTATACTGTCCAATGTGTCCCATTACTCACGTCCCTGTTGTTCATGCCCCAGAGAGGAGGTTATATGTACATTCCAGAAATTGGTCCCCCCTTTCTGTTCCACCATCTCTCCACCCTCCCAGTATCACCACTCCCACCACTAGGCCTGAGGGAACATCTATTCCAAATTCCCCATGTTTCCGACTTCAGTGTATATCCTCTCGTCTAGCTGGACTTGCCAAATAGACTGGGATCATGATAGTGGTGGGGAGGAAGCATTAAAGAGCAAGAAGAGGGCTGAGCCCCGGTGGTGTAGTGGTTGAATGTGGGACTGCGGCCCACTGGCTTGGCGGTTCAAATCCAGCAGCAGCTCTCCAGGAGCAAGGCTGGGCCTCCCACTCCCACCAGAAGGCAGTGATGTCCCCCCCCCCCAAAAAAAAAGAACTAGAGGAAAGTGTATATGTTTCATCAGTGCTATACTGCACCCCTCTGTAAAGGGGATGTCTGATTATCTATAGATGGGCTAGGGTCTCTACTCCACTCTAGTTGCCCCCAATTTTTTTGACGCCCTCTTATTTAAAGACACTATGAAAAGAAAATAGACACGTTCAGTAAATGAGTAGACCCCTGGACTTCAAGGTGTTGATCATGTTTCACACTTACACGTATTCTGGATCCAGACACCTATATGAGGTAAATGCTCAGATAAAAATAAAAGTCCTGTCTTCATGCAAATATTCTTAGTAAAAATAAGAGAGAAAAAGGAAATCAAAACCACAAGTACTGTTCAGAGCTGAACCTGATTCTCAAGCGGTAAAAGGGAAACAAACAAACAAAAAAAGATGTACCACTATCATTTATGTAAGTAAATCTAGGTTCCTATCAGTGGCTACATATTATTAATTTTTTAGTGGCTACCTAATTTTTGTGGCTACATATGATAAAATCAAATATAAGCTCCCAGAAGGCAACCACAGGCGCACAACTATGTTTCGAGGAGATGTGAGCCTAAGTCAGTAACAGAGCAGACTTACAGTGTGAAGCTGCATGAAGAATTTCATATGTGAAGTAAAACTGTTCAGGAGCAACTCGTACGGATGCCTGTGCTTACCCTGCTTGTTGGGTCACCCACCACTGTGCGTTACTCACTGCGCTGAGGGCCCTGGCAGTTGCCTATGAGATGGCCTCTGAAAATGCATCCTCTCCAAGCTGGAAGAACAGCTGCAGGGCTGAGCACCGGTGGTGTAGTGGTTGTGTGCGGGACTGCGGTCCACTGGGTTAGTGGGTCAAATCCAGCAGCAGCTCTCCAGGAGCAAGGCTGGGCTTCCTACTCCCACCAGAGGACAGTGATGCCCTCCCCCCAAAAAAAGAACAGCTGCCAACAATCTAGCCATAAAGTAACTTAAAGAGCAAAAGTTTCCCAGAACTTCAGAGAGCCCAATGCCAGATACTTACAATTTGTTACATGAATGCAGAAAATCGATGGGTTGATCCTCTCAACGATTTTAAATATCCTTTCAGGTGGACTGGCGGTAAAATTCATCCAGTAGGTGGCTGCTTTCTGCCTGCAAAACTGGCCATCGCCCCTAAAGCGGGGATGAAAAGCACAACAAAGCCTGAAGGCATATGCACACAGCATTAGCAAGATTAAGTCAAACCTGTCAGATACTTGTACTGTACTCAGGGTTAACAGCCACCCCGAGGAGCTTTACGAAGATATGAGAGCAAAATCCATTTTTATTGTGCTTATTCAGTGTTGAAATGTTTGGCATTTGAAACTTTGAAAGTGTAAGACAAGGGGGCTGAGCCCCGGTGGCGTCGTGGTTGCGTGCAGGACTGCGGCCCACTGGGTTGGCGGTTCAGATCCAGCAGCGGCTCTCCAAGAACAAGGCTGGGCCTCCCACTCCCACCAGAGGGCAGTGATGCCCCTCCCCGCCTCTCCCCACCTTCCACCCCACGCCCAAAAAGTGTAAGATAAAGAAAATAATCTTTTTTTTGTCTTTTTGTTTGTTTTTTGTTCTTGTTGTTTTGTAGGCATCACTGCCCTCTGGTGGTGGGAGTAGGAGCCCCAGCCTTGCTGCTGGATTTGAACCTCCAACCCAGTGGGCCGCAGTCCCGCACACAACCACTACGCCACCGGGGCTCAGCCCCTTCACAACGCTCTTAGGAAAAGCCGTGCACTCTCTTGTCTAGTGGCTGCCCTGTCATCTGGAAGCAGCCCTGGTAGCGCTGTGCGCCTCGCATGGGCTAATAACCATAAAGTCTATGATTCAAACCTACCAGCCTCTACAGGTGAAGGATGGGGCTGTCTGCTCCTGAGCCCCGGTGGCGTAGTGGTTGAGCGCGGGACTGTGGCCCAGGGGACGGAGGTTCAAATCTAGCAGTGGGGCTGGGCCTCCTACTCCCACCACCGGAGAGCAGGGATGCCCCCCCCCCCAAAAAAAAAAAAAGACTCACGCAGCCCTACAGGGTCACTGAGTATTGGTAGTCACTCGATGGCTGTGGGCTCCCTTCTGTCTGAATTTTCCTGCCTCCATCCCCAAACACGATCTCGGGTCAATTTCCCGGACCTGCACGTGTCAAAAACTTACGTGACAACTGGAACTGAGCAAGCAGAGAAGACACTGAAATCCGTGGGGCTGCAATCGGGATCACAGCAGCAGTTGACATCGCACTGTGCTGGGGACAAGTCACACACACAGAGAGCAGCAACTACAGTAAGGGGACAGGGGAGGGCACAGCATCACCATCAGCGGGTGGTGAGTGCCTCCGTCACCACTGCGTACCCCCAAGGGTCGGCGCTCCTCCGCACAGCATTTTGAAACTTGTGAATGAACATTAAGTCAGTTCGAGCACTCCTCAATCAGAGAGGCCTCCAAAGTGGCAAGTCTTCTGACAGCACCTCCCAATAGAGGCTGATTCCATCAGCTGATCATAAGTCTCGGCCGCCTGTATCTCACGAAAGTTCCCCAGGTGGTGCTTACAGTTATGACAGGTTTCAGACCCAGCATGCTAAGTGGCTGGGCCTGACCTTAAGGACCACTTACCCTTGAAATGGCAGCTTTCTCTAAGTCCCCTCTCCGGAACGTCTGACTCAGAGGACTGGCTGACCGAGGAAACAGGGCTTTCGATTACGTTCCTCTTTCCATCCCTACCGTGTAGCCTTACAGCGGATCCCATCTTAACAAACTGCTGGCCAGGAGTCAGACTGACTCAGGATTTAGTACTTGGGGTCCTACATGCATTTTCTGTAAATCAGACATTGAAAAGCCAGGAGTGTCACTTTGAGGACTATGGCGTGCCTGTCCTAAGCCGTGGTGCTTTGAATGATTTTATACGCATATGAAAACTGGACAAGGGGGCTGAGCCCCGGTGGCGTAAGTGGTTGAGTGCGGAACTGCAGCCCGCGGACTTGGCGGTTCAAATCCAGTGGTGGCTCTCAGGAGCGGCACAGGGTAGCGCCCACGACCACCACAGGCAGTGATGCCCACAAAAAACATAAAACAAACAAAAAAAAAGAAAACTGGACAAGGAACAAGGCAGACTGCAGAAGTGATGTCTTTACATGATGGTGTGAGTAAAAAGTAATGAATACCTCACGGATTGCCAAAAGCTGGCAGGTCCTACGTACGGCAGCATAGTGGGCCGCGAAGCACACGTTCAGTGGTTTAAATCCTCGGGCTGATGGAGAAAAATGAGGCTTTCTGCTCCTGTCCAGATCGCAGGCTCAGAAATCCTGGGGCGTTCTAGTCTGTCCGACAGGGCTGCTAGGAGAAGAGATCAAGATGACGGCTGAGAGTTTGGGATGGCCGGAAGGATGAGCAAACGTGACTTGGAAGAAATAGAGCCAGATGTTCTGCTCCTTAGAAGCAAGCATGGCAGGACTTGGCCTCGTTCATTTTTGATGCTATTCCCAGACCCGGAGGGCGGCATCCTTGAGAAAGCAGAGTGTCGGTGAGGACGAGGGGGCTCCTCGAGGAGATGGACGGACACAGTGGCTGCGAACACAGGCTCCAGCACAGCGATGGTGGTGAGGAGCGGGGCAGGGCTGGCAGTGTTTCGTTCTGTGGTCCACACAGTCACTATGAGTTAGAACTGACTTGCTGGCACATAGCAAAAACAGTAAATTAAGACAAGGGGTGTGTGTGTGTGTGTGTGTGTGTGTGTGTGTAGGAATCCCACCTACCAGCATTTAAGTATTAGTAGTGAAGGTTATCTGGATTTTTAATTACCTATTTATTTTGTTGAAACAGAAACTTAAAAAAAAATTGGGGGGTGCTAAGCCCCGGTGGCATAAGTGGTTGAGTGCGGGACTGTGGCCTGTGGGTTTAGCAGTTCAAATCCAGCGGCGGCTCTCAGGAGCAGGGCTGGGTAGCTCCCACGACCACCAGAGGGCAGTGGTGCCCCCAAAAAACGAACAAAAACATTTTTTCAAATAAATAGCATGCATGACAATGAGCCCCCAAATTCACGGTCCTGTCAGGTGGGACTAAGGGACGGGGGAAGAAGTGATTTGGTCCATGTTTTCTTTTTTTGTCAAAAGAATCTCAGCAGGGCTGAGCCCTAGTGGCGTAAGTGGTGAGTGCGGGACTGCAGCCCGCGGGCTTGGTGGTTCAAATCCAGCGGTGGCTCTCAGGAGCAGCACTAGGTAGTGCCCACGACCACCAGAGGGCAGTGATGGCCACAAAAAAAAAAAGAATCTTAGCAAATATAGCATAATACTAAAAGAGTTGCTAATGCTTCCAAAGGATCCACACAAGCATTTCTGTCTTTAGGCTGTAAGTGTTTCATGGACCAAAAGGTAAGCTTTCAAAACATCTATCCCACAAAAGTACAAACACACTGCCTGGGGAAAAACAATGTGTTGGCGAGTGGAAGGGAAGGGTTTATCTGAAAGT
>PVJH01011792.1:0-67252 GCA_004026705.1 Nesogale talazaci | reverse complement strand
TATTTATTTTAAATGCACAGTTAATGCCCATGGAAAGAGCATTCAAGAAATTGAAAATGCTTTGCATTGAGCAAATCTAATGGAAATGATTTCTTTAAGGAGTTAATCTTCAAGCTCTGATATAAACAATGATATCATTATATGCATATGAAAGCTACCCAATGAATAAAACAGAACAGAGTTAATGCCTTTAAGTTACGGTAATAGTGAGAGATATTAACTATACCATGGCCTACAATAGAAAGAAAAAATCTGTTAGAAGAAATATAGCCAGAATATTTCTTAGAAGCATAGGGGGTTAGACAGAGTCTCCTTTCCTTTGGACTTGCTATCAGAAGGCACCAAGCCTGGGAGAGCCATCATGCATGGTAAAGTAGAGGATTTGGAAAGAGAAGATGCAAAATAAGATGCATTGATCCAGGAGCTGCAATGATGAACTGACAACGAGATAGAAGTGGTAGGGATTTGAGGGAGTTTATGGATTATCTTATGTGCCCGAGTCAATCAAAGTTATCAGTGTTAACCTTCAATATGTAAAGAAATGTTCCCCTGATTCCAAGGATGACATGGAAAATGCACATATATCAACTTCTATGATCTTTCTTTCTTTAATTTTTCCTAACAAAATCTATCCAGCGGTTATTGATAGTCCCCCATGTGTCAGAGTAGACTCTGGCTCTGCATAGTTTTCAAGGGCTCCTTTTGGAAGTAGATCACCTTTCTTTCTGTAGTGTAGTGATGCAACATTTCCACTTCAGGATTAGAGACCATGTGCATCGCCTGTTTGTACCACTCAAGGATGGCTAAAGAATGAATACCAAAGTCAATTCAGCTCATAGAAACACTATATATTGGAGTTTTATAATGTTTCCAATGGAGTGATATATACAGGAACAAATTACAGCTTCATTCTTCCTTGGACTTGCACCACTGTCCTTTCATTTAGAAATCAAGAACTTACCCTCTGCACTACAAAGGTTCTGCTGCAGGGACACATGCCTATGTCTGGAAGCATCTTCCTTTGGTGTGTGACAAAGTGGATTGGAACTTCTAACTATTTCATCTTTAAGGAAAGCATAAAATTATTCAGATTCGTATGCTATTTTGGTTCCCAGGCTTTCTCAAAATGCTCAATAAAGAATTATCTGGAGCAAAATTATGCCTTTGAAAGAGATAATCATAGCAGACTTATAAAGCAACTATATATTGATTATAGGTATTCAGCATATGGAAAGTAATGCTATGAGGAAGTTGAATCCATGAATATTGGGCAAAAGTTGGACAAAAGTGTAGTTATTGTACATTGTCTCTCATCACAGATTTCATGTTTATCTAAAATCTTAGATGTAACAATCTGAGTTACTGAGTAGAAAGAAATTTTTCACAGGAGCATTTATATATATAGCCGAAGTCTCACAGACTAAATAAAATAAGGTGGAAGACTTTAATGATTTGAAAATGACCCCAGGCAAAATTTGTCCAAAGACATTATTCTGGGAAAAAACACTCTGAACTAGTCTGCTACTGTTGGCCATAGGAACCAATTTATCAAAGTAGGATCCTTACATATCCCCTATAAAATTTCTCTTAGAGACTCACAAAAATGATGTTAACAGAGGAAGACAAAAATAATGTCAGCAATCAAGCAGAGTTACACCCAGTATTCTGTTTTCCCAATCTCATCAGATCACAGAAACCAAAACACACACACACACACACACACACACACACACACACACACCTAAGATCATTGCTATCAAGTCAATGCTGACTTCCAGTTCCCCTAGGGTAGGGCTGGGTAGAATAGCTGCTGTGAGTTTCCAAGACAGCAGTGCTTTCTGAGTGAGAAAACCCTGACACTGATTGCATCCTAAAATGACTCCTCTTTTCTAGGAGACACAATAAAATTAGTATTCGGAAATTTACTGAAACTAAATCACCATTCAAACCCAATGCAAGATGTATGCCCAGTGCCCCAGTTAGAGGAAGCCCAAGGATCTTCAGTGGAACATGGACAGAAAGCAGGGAAGCAATGTAAACACAAGAACTTTGCCACATGGATCTCTTCCACACACCACCAGATGACCTGTTAAAATTCAGCAGCTCCTTCAGTAGGATGTGTTTTAGTAAAAAGGAATGCTGCCTTCATGACATCTAAACTGTGTCCCTGAGGGGAAGACTGAGTTTTGTCACATAACTTAGTGTCTGAGCTAAAATACTTAAGGCATTTTCTTCTAAACAAGGAGCAGAGTGGGAATGAAACTTTTGATGATATAGTTGTCAAGGTTGGTGGACATTTCAATGAAGCTCAACTATGGCTTAATTAAGAAACTATTAGTTTACATGCGCAGACTACTGTTTTCAATTAATCAATCTATAGCAATTGCATCAAAAGTCACAAAGAACAGTGAAGCTATTATTTATTGATTTACAGTAAATTGGTGGGTGATGGTTTTCTAGAACAGCAACTCTAAATCGTTATTGTGAGCCATTTCAGAAACAGGGGTTTGAATCTTACCACTATCAAGAACCACTAGTTGAGCACATGGGAGTTCACTATATGCTGCTTAATGTGGAAGAGACAGCTAACACCGAGACACAACACCTCTATCCTAAGACAGAGCAGGAGAGGTGTTAAAAAACATTGTAATGTTGAATGCCTGCAGACAGGAAGCAGACCCTTTCGGCATTTATCTGTAAATTCTAAGAGAGATTTGTAATTATTTCCCAGAAGAACAGAGACTACAGGGAGAGATGCATGTCACATGATGAAACTAGGCAATATGGACTGACCTATGTCCTTCACATGTGTAATTAGCTTCCCCAATAACCACATACATGTGAATATTTCCTCTTTTATGTGCCTATTGCAATGGATTATCAAATCTAGCAGAGAGTAGATAGTGTGGGTCAGAATGGGGTACATGACGTTGGAAGATGGGGACATGCCTGACCTTGGGCTCACAAGAATCTTCCTTGTGCACCTTTGGTGTTGGAGTCTTCTTTTCTTTTGTGTCCCGGGATGAGAGGAGCGCTGGAACCCACGCCATTTCTTCAACCACATTACTGTTAGTGTTATTCTTTTAAAGCAACCTAAGCCGACTAAGGCTGGTGTATCATTGAGAGAACTTGTGTGTATCCATTCTCTGATCACAGGTCAGTGAGTAAGCATGTTCTTAGTTTAGAATATATGAACTAGAACCCAAGTAACAATATTTGTTTTGCTCATCCTGATATTTTTCTATCTGCTCTCCAATTCTTCCATTTAATCTTTAGAGTAGTTCTAGAAGGAATCTACTCTTACTTTTCCTCATTTGCTAGATAAGAAGCTGAAAAGCAAAAGCCCTAAAGCAAAAAATATTTTCTGAACACAAAGCAGACTTGAGTAAGAGGCTGAAATTCAAACTTGAGGAATTATAGCCAGAGATGATGTCTTGCTTCACTGAAGTGGACTATTTCCCTCCTTAATCATGCCACATCATGTTCAGAGATAATAGAAAGCTGACATTGTCACTAGTGCCTTGTAAGAGAGAGTGGACATTTTTGGGGATAAAAGCTGACTTCTCACTCTGCCATTTATAATCAGAATGAATCCCTGGTGGGGCAGGTTCTCAAACTCTAGAATCTGCGAATCTACTTAGCAGCACTGCAGAAAAATCTGGTAACGTCATTCTATAGCCAGGACATCTGAGAAAACAATAATGAGCAATATTACTCAGTAGCAGAGCATTGGTATGGGTCAAAATTTACTTCACCTAACTTCAAGGCACTGTGAGAGAAGACTAGTAATTCACGTTCTTGAGCTACTATTTTCTCAATTAAGATGATATTACATCTCTGTAATTTTGAAAACATGTTTATCCTGAAGTTAGAATGTGAAACATAAAGAGAATACTCTTGAAGAATGAAGTTTAAACAGACATTATACTCCATATTTCCTATACTTTGGAATCCTCAGTGTATTCTGAAAGATGCCTCTAATGAGTAAAGCAAATTGACAGGGACCACGGTGGAGTGACATGCAGTTGATGTGGAAGCAGCACCATCACCTAAGACTGGAAATGCTTAATGGAAGCTCTAACTGGTGTGGCCTAAAGGGGTATGTGAATAAGGTTCTCCTGATTTCTTCATTTTTTCTAGTCATATTGTTGCTGTTGTCGGATGCCATCATAAAATAATTTCAATGTAACAAAGGAGAACTACATCATAGATGAGCTGGGCTGAAATATTTATGGTGACAGCTCTCATTCTTTCTCACCATGTGGATTTGAACTGTCAACTATTGGTTAGCAGCAGCTGAGCACTTAAACGTTAAACTATATAAAACTACCCATCGTTGGTATCCTATGCAATTATCACACTTCACACTTACCACGGCAGTAAAATACTCTCTATTTTGCCCACCAGTAATAGAGCCCTGGTGGTGTAGTGGTCACATATGATCAGCAGGATCAGCAGTGTGAAAATACCAGTTGCTCCACTGGGGAAAGACTGGGCTTTGACTCCTATAAACAATGAGAGTCTTGGAAGTTCACAGGAGTTGGCAGACTCAGCACGGACTCATTGGCATTGAGTTTGGTTTTCTTTAGTGTGTGAATGCCCTTAACAAGTGTCAAGGTGTGAGGAGAGAGTCATCTTGGCTCTCTTGGCCATCTTGGCCATCTGTAAATTGGGTGGGCCTCAGCTCTTACTTTATGACATAGACATCCTTCATTTTTAGGTCAGCTCAAAGGTTTGTGGAGACATAAAACAGTTTTATTCTATATCCTGCTAAGGAAAGGCATAATTCTCAAATTGCTGCAAATTAGGACACATGAAAGAAGAGATTCCTAGCAAAAGAAGGAAATAGCTTTTTATCAATTAACTAAAAAGAACACAGGATTGAACTTACTAGCCATGAATATTTTGAACTCAAATGTTGTATACCCTTTTTTAAAGAAAGCAATAAGCATATTGCTACTCAAATGTTGGAGTGTTTTATTTAATGGATATTAAAATTCATTTTGGTGGTAAATTTTCTAGTGACTTTCTAATATTTAGGTATCTATTTTTCATTTTTCCCACCAATTAGGTTGATTTAAATTTTTGTTTTTTGGGGTATCACTGCCCTCTGGTGGTCGTGGGAACTACACAGCTACACAGCTTCTAGAGAGCCACCGCTGGATTTGAACCGCCAAGCCCATGGGCCACAGTCCTGCACTCAACCACTACACCACTGGGGCTCAGCCCAGATGCAAATTTTTTTTTTTTTAAGGCATCACTGCCCTGGTGGTGGGAGTAGGAGGCCCAGCCTTTGCTCCTGCGAGCGAGAATTGAACCTCCGTCCCAGTGGGCCGCAGTCCTCTGCACAACCACTACGCCACCGGGGCTCAGCCCTATGTAAATGTTTTTAATGTGCTTCTTTTCTTCTGTGGTTCATAAACATTTATTCAATCCCATAATGCCTTAGAGCCAACAGATTAAAAGTAGCTGATATTTATATTTTTGTATCAGCATTCTTTGTATGTAGGTTACTTTATCTTGCTTATATGAAGAGGCAATATAAATTCTCTGATTCAATAAGAATGCAAATCTGCCACTTTACTTATTTTTATTAATATGTGCATATGTTGATTTTTTTCCCTCTTGGCATTGAGTGAATTTTGATGTCAAGTGTGTTTATGGGATTAAAAACAGTTTATTGAAGGTAATGTTAGCTTTTCCTTAACAGAGAGATATTTTTTTTCTTCTTAAAATTTGGCCTTAATTATTGTCAGAGTAACCAGCCTCTACCACAAAAATCATCATGGGTTCAGTAGGCATAATTGTACAGCAATAATTAAATATTATAGTAACATCATAGAGACTATGAAAGATAGAGATAATGGAGATAGACATTTTTCATAGTAGCATGCTCATTACAGCCCCACTTGGGGGTTCATGTGACACAAGAGAGTGTGGGCTGGAGGAAGAGAGGGTAGGGAAAGAGAACAGGTCAGGTGGGAGAGGGAGAGAAGTTGGGAGAGGAGAGGCAGCTGAGAGAGAGGGCAAGAGCGCCCCCTATTCTGACCAAGCCTTTATAATCGTTTGGGGACATGCAAGACCCCTAATTACAGGTAAGGACATACGTCACAGGAAAGGGTTGTGCTATAGGTAAACATTAAAGGAAAGGGAGATATTGGGGTCCCCATGAGACAAGAAGGGCAGACCCATGAGTCACAGTGGCCGCCAAAGCCTGATTGCCCGTGGGCTGGAGACTTGATTTAGTGAAAGCTTTCAGGGGGAGTGACCATTGTCCTAACAGCAGGGAGTCAGCCCTATCTTTTTGTGAGAGACAATGGTCTCTGGATATCTGGAGCCTTTAGAGAGAGTAACTCAGTTCTACCAAAAGCTGAAAAATAGTCTATAATATTTGCTTTATATTTTGGAGGAGCTATACTTGTGAAAAAGTCTTATATTCCTCCAACAGTAGTTTAACTATAGAAGCAGATGTTCCGATTGGTGCTAATTTCTTCCCACTGTGGAATCCAATTCCTCTCATACTTTTCTCCAATAGCAGTTGGATGGGGAAGAACTTTATTCCCATGCCTGGATTCATAATCCATAAGCCTGAATTTGTGGCTCTATTAATTTGGGTATTAAATTTGTCGTGATAGCTTTCAGTGTAAAGAAAATAACCACTTCTCCACTATAGCTATTTTGAATTTTATATAATATTAAATGGGAAAATTATAGCACAACCCTTTCCTGTGATGTATATCCTAACCTGTAGTTAGAGGCCTCACATGTCCCCAGAGATAGACGAGGCTTGGTTAGAAACAAGGGGCTCTCTTGCCCTTCTCTCAGCTGCCTCTCCTCTCCCAGCTCCTCTCCCTCTCTTTCTAGTGCCCTCTCTCCATGTCCTCTCCTCCCCCAGCTCCTCTCCCTCTCCTTCCAATCCCCTCTCTCCATGTCCTCTCCTCCCCCAGCTCCTCTCCCTCTCCTTCCAGTCCCCTCTCTCCATGTCCTCTGCTCCCCCAGCTCTTCTCCCTCTCCTTCCAGTCCCCTCTCTCCATGTCCTCTCCTCCCCCAGCTCCTCTCCCTCTCCTTCCAGTCCTCTCTCTCCATGTCCTCTGCTCCCCCAGCTCCTCTCCCTCTCCTTCCAATTCCCTCTCTCCATATCCTCTCCCCCCTCATTCTCTCTCTCCACGTGGACAACCAAGAAGGGCTGATGGGAGCATGCTGCCATGAAATGTGTCTGACTCCATTATTTTTGTCTCTGATTTTTCTATTACTTTGCTATAATCTTTAATTATCACTGTACAATTGCACCTATTGAACCCCATGATTATGTGTTAGAGGCTGATTACTCTGACAAACTATACCATCAATGTTAAAGAGGATGCTTCCTGTAGATTCACATGTTATAAAAAGACTATAAAAGTCTACTGCCCTGTAATCAATTGCAATTATAGTCACCCTAGAGAGTAGAGTCGATGACAGGTTTCTGAGTCTGTCAATTATTTACTGCAGAAGATAGCCTCATCTTTCTCCTGGGCAGCAGCTGTTGATCTTGAACTGTGGACCATTCAGTTAGCAGCTCACCTCTCATCTATTATGGCACCAGAGATCCTTGAAAGATAACAAATAACAACATAATTCATTAAATATGTACATATAGTATACATTTGAAACATGCTCTTTCAGTGCTATATTGGGCTCAAATATAGCAATGTGGGTTTTTTTTACTTTTATTGCTTTATGTAAGTTGACCATAGTCAGAAAACAATTTATCCTATGAGTGGCAACCAATTACATAGTACTTAGCAAAAAGGAATATTATAGCCTATACATGAACAATTATAAAATACATTCTTATTAATCATCTGTAATTTTTAGTGTCCTTATGTTAAGCACTAAAGTCTTAAATTTAGCATATCAATTAGTAAAGCAATATTCTCTGCAATAAAAATAAATTAATGAACAAAAAGCAAAATAGCAAAGATATGTAAAATGAAAATGTGCTTATTTAAAAAAACTTAAAGTATTTTCTTATTAACCTATAGGGCAAATTAATAAGAAGAATATAATTTAAATAAATGCAACAATTTAGGTGTTCAAAATTTGGGAGGTGTAGCTCAGTAAATATTTACAGGGAAATATGTATCTTTAAATGCTTACATTTGAAATGAAGTAGAGCAGATAATCATTATGGGTAGGAAAGAAATTATCATATAATTAAGTAGAATATTTTTAAAATATTGTTAACTGAGGATATGAAAATGGTAGGCAAATAATTTTTAAAACATCAATGAAATAGAGACCTTTCTTGGAAAGCATTAAGTTTCAATATGTGGCAAATTGAATGTGGAAACAGTAGTTAAACTTGTCCTATGCAAATAACTCGGGATCACACTGTTATCAAAAACCTAGAAGAGAGAAATAAAATAAGAGCTGAGAAATAAAATGATAAGCCAATCTCACAAAGAGATAAAAATTCCAGCCCAAATATTAATCAAACAGCTCCAATACTATCAGGATGCAGCAGTCTGCCAAAATTGATTTGTTTTAAAAAGACAGGTAATTTTAATATAAAAAATCTACTTATATACATTCCCATATTAGTAAATGAAAAGAGAAAAAAATCTCATATCTATGATATCTATGAATGTGCTTAAAATAATTGGACTACTTAAACACACACACAGAAATAAAGGTAGTAAACAAGTCTCTTAACATGAAAATAAGTAGCAACTAAAATCAAAAGGCAAGCATTATATTTTCTATACATGAATACAAAAGCAACCATCAAAATCACCAAAAAGTTTAGGATGTCACCTCTCATCACTTTTTTTTTTTTTGGCATCACTGTCTTTTGATGGTGGGAGCCTTTGCTCCAGTGCAGCCACTGCTGGAATTGAACCTCCATCCCAGTCCGCCGCAGTCCCATGCACAATCACTACAGCACAGGGGCTCAGCCACCTCTCGTCACTTTTGTTCAACAATTAGCTGAAAACTCAGTCAATGAATTAAAGCAGAAGAAGAAATAGAATCATTCTTCTCACAAATCCATACTTTATTTTGCAGATAGGACCTTCTACATAAGCACAAACAATAATGTACTAATGAGCAGAGTTAGCATAGGTGTTCCGCAATGCTGTTGAATAAAGATCCAATATAATAAATCCAATTATTTTTAGTGTCAACAAATACAATTTCCAATAAAAAGAGTCTATTTAAAAGAGCAACCAAAAGTATGACTTACCTAAAACAGTACGAGGGAAAGTAAAAAAGTACAAGTTTACTCCAAATAAAATATGTTTAAACTTTTGCATGTGTGTGAAGGAACAGTAGTGGAGTAGTGGGTTTCATGTTGGGGAGTTATAGCAGTTCCAAATCAGCAGCCATTCTGCAGAAGACAGGTTCACGGTCTGCTCTCGTAAAGATACAGTGTCAGGAAATCTAAATAGGGTCACTGTGTGTCAGACAACAAGGAGCTCTAATGGCATACTGGTTATACATTGGCCTACTAATTGCAAGACCAGCAGTTACAACCCATCAGCCACTCCACAGGAGAAAGAGAAAACTTTCTACAATCTTGGAAAAAGTATGGTCAGAATGCTCCTTAGACTTAGAGGCAAGTACAGTAAACCTTTATCTCCTGTACCTTGGACATATTCCCAAGACAGACCAGTCCCTGTAGAAGAATGTCATACTAAGTAAAGTAGAGGGTCCATGAAAAAAAGTAAGACCCTCAACAAGAAGCATTGACATAGTGATTGCAACAATGGGCTCAAACCTGACAATTGCGGAGGTGGTCCAGGACGCCGTGCTTCATTCCGTTATTCATGGGGTCACTATGCATAGATAGTGAGTTTGGTGAGTTTTTATTTTGCCTATATGATTAATCAATGACTACAGACAAGGTGATGAACTTGTTTTAATCTCCTTAGGGTTCTTTAAAACAAAAGACTCTTGTGATGTCACAGACAAACACCACTTTTGAGACCAGGGCTAATATCAGACTTGAAATGAAGCTCAATTAGAAATGTGCTCAAATAGGTGAACCTTTGAAGCAAGTATATGGAAAGCTGCTCTTCTATACAACGGTTTTTAGATAAAGAAATACTTATATGGGAGGGTGGGCAGACTTGAAAAGTATCTCAAGGCTGAGATGTCAACTCTACAGATTGTTGGAACTGTTCAGCGGGTGGGAGTAGGGGAACTTCTAAGGCTTCAAGTACTTTATCTTGATAGATTTTTCTCCAAAGACAGAACAATAATGAGGGCTTCCAAACAAACTTACTACCATCAAACTTACTACCATTGCTATGCAAAAACACAGCAATCCTGTGAGCAAATTAGAATCCCCATGAGTTTCTGAAATTGTAACTGTTCTTGTGGGTAGAAAGTCCTATTTTTCTATCTGAGGTTGAGTGATTGGTGTTTTCCAACTGCTGACTCTTAGATGAGGAGCTCAACACAGAATCATTGTGCTACCAGGGCACATGATGGCTTCCTGGGGGTGAACCTTTAAGAAAACAGAGAAGTGTATTTGTGAGAAAAAGCATAGGAATACCCATTTTTGCAATGTTATCCATAGTTTGTTGTGACCCACACAACTGATCATTACCTCTATGTAGTCAATAAAACAGAGGTACATATCTTGTGTTAGTTTTGGTCTCTATGTGGTTTCTCCAGCTCAAGAAGTCTGGTGGCATCATGGTAGGTACCTATAGTTTTTCCTCAGGGAAGTCTCAGAGGAGGTGAGCAGAGAGAGAGAGTCTCTCCTGACTTGTAGGAGGAAAATACAGGAGTTCCCAGAATTCTCAGGAGAAGGCCATATCCACACAGAGGCCATATATCACCCACTTGACAGACTTGACTCCCCCTTCACTCTTAATATTCTCAAGTCCAAAATTGACACCAAATTATGCAACTACCACACATTGTTTAATAAAACTCTTTGGGCATTTTCTGCTTTCAATCAAGATCTTGACTTTCAACCAAAAAAACCTTTGCTCTTACCAGGGGAAAAAAACATCTTTCTATCACTGAGGCCATGTTTTCTAACTGATCTTTTCTCTTCGTTTCCAACTTTCACATTTTCATCACCAAAAGTATTAGTGCATCTTGATTGCACCTCTGATCAATTTCAAACTGAGGAAGTTATTAGAATTCTTCAATTTCTTCTTTATTAGTTTTAGTGGTCAGTGGCTAGATTTCAGCAATAGTGTGGTAACATGTCTTCAGTGTTTGTGTATGGTTATTAACCTACAACATACAGAAATGTTCTTCTAGATCATTACAGGTTTATTTTTATTATGAATGTGATGTCAAACCTCTTAAATTTGCTGTTCCAGACATGGTGATCTTTATCCAATTCAGAATGATAAGTACACGTGTATTTCAGCTCATTACTATGAAGGATAGCCATCTTTATGTGTTCTATTTCACTTTTGACTTTGAATTGTTCTAGGCTCCAACCTTGTGTATTCCATGTTCTGATAGGTTGTTTGCAGCTTCTTTTCATTTCGAGTCATACCTCATCAGCAGATGAATATCCTGAGAGCTCTGCTTCGTCTCCCTCATTAAGTTTAACTGCACCCAAGGAAGCAGCTCTAGCCTGTCCTGTTTGCAGTGTCTTCCAGCCTTGAGGGGCTCACTCTCCAACATTATATCAGAAAGTATTCTGTTGCCATGTATGAAGTTTTCAGTGGCTGTTCTCTCTGAGGTTGACTATCTACATGTTTGAATTCTGCTCTAAGTCTAGGAGCACCTTTGCAATCTATTCACCATGAGTGACTCTGCTGGTATATGAAATACCAGTATCATAGCTTGCTTCCAGCACCACCCCAACATGCAAGCCACCACAAGTCCACACAGTTACAGAGGAGTACTGAGGGAAAGGGTTACAGAGATGGAAGACTCACCTTTAATCATATGCGGAGCTCTGTGGAGGCTATGTTGGGAAACAGTGTCTTCACCTATTGCAATTTTTTCAGAAAAGGTTAATGATTTCTAAATATACCTTCTATTTACCCTAGTATGAGTAAGATCATTATTCTTTTTAATAATGCTTATTGAAAGATATTAGATGCAGTTACATATCTGTATGATGAAACATTTATGCAAACTAGAAAAAATCATTACTGTTCATTAGAAATTTATATATGTGTAAAATACTGTTCTGCATACCTGATCAATTATTACTGTCATATTTGACAAGCAGATTAATATTTTTTTGAAAGGTGGATCAAGAATTGTTCTGGGCTGAGCCCCAGTGACGTAGTGGTTGTGCGCGGGACTGCGGCCCACTGGAATGGAGGTTCAATTCCGGCTCCCAGGAGCAAAGGCTGGGCCTCCTACTCCCACCACCAGGGCAGTGATGCCTAAAAAAAAAAAAAAAAAAAAAAGAATTGTTTGAAAATTTCTAATTTAGAAGAAGGAATTGAGCTGGTTTTTGTCATAAAACCTGGAAACTCAAGATAAAATGTAGTAATAAGAGCATACTGTAGTTTTAGTGAGGAGAGAGATCAAATATACCAGTGAAACAAAATGAAAGGTGTAGAAACAAATTTACACAAATATCATGTAATGAAAAACCAGGTACCAGTTGCCGACCAATGAAGATATAATGGACTATTTTATGGATTTTTCTAAGACAATTGATATATATATAGCCCAATTGACCCAATGGAGTCCCACTCTACATAGGGTAGCAAAGACTAAAATTTTCTGGAGTTGATAGCCTTTTCATTTTCAGGGAGTGATTGGTGAATTTAGCCATTGACTTTGTGGTTAGCAACTCAAACTTACCCCTAGGGTAAATGGAAATAATTATGAATCACAGAGCAAGAACAGTGATCATTTCTTATTATACTAAAGAATTATGTTTTGAAAATAAAATTCTAAAAGTCTGAAGAAATTTTATAGAATATTTGTATGCATCATTAAGGTTTTCTTTAAAGACTTATCGTTGTCAAAATATTCATAAGAGAATGGCAGGATATACCACCACCTAATACATGTATCTTAATGCATAATAGTGGAGTAGTTACTAGAATACATCTATTTAAAAAAATAAAGACAAGCAACAATGAAATTTGAATAAGCATATCCTAGAAGAAGATATACACCTATCCATTAAACATATGAGAAGTTGTCATTTTGTTAAAAAAAGTAAATATATTCACAATTGAATGCCTTATCACAACAAAATAAAAAATACTGTATCAATTTTTACAAACATCTAACAGGAAGGTATAAATTCTCAGAAATTACCAGCACTTACCAAAATGATCCAGCCATTTATGAAAACAATTTGAAATTATCTTGTAAAGTTACATACGCACCAGACTGTGACCTAGCTCTTCTCTTCTTAATAACATGTCCTAAAGGAAAAAGATAACAAAATATACATGCAAAAGAATAACTGAGTAGTTGAATGAACAATCCTAATTCCACCACTAGTGCATGAGTTAATAAAGTGTGGTACATTTATACAGTGAAATATTCGACAGTTTCAGTTCCATAAGTATACATACAGCAAAAGTTTTCTTTCATAAGTGATACTGAAGAGAATAAAGCAAAAAGACACACAATGTGATTCCAGTAAACAAAGTTCAAGTACTAGCAAAGTTTCATCACAGGAAACAGAGATTTATCAGGTGTTGGTAATTCTTTTCATGGATGGTAATATCAAGAACAAAAATGTATTGCTATAGTATTGATTTCCATATTCTACAACTATGTCAGATGCTATTGCATGCATCTTGCATCTGATATATTTGACATTATACAAAGGATAAAAGAAAGCAATCAAATACCAAAGCATAGTGAGCAGAACTAGACAGCAAAAGGATTGATTGTGAAAATAAAACACTGTGTTGGCAAATACTAAGCAGTATGAACTGCTATGTTAAATTTCTTCATGCTTACTGATTTTATTTTTCAAAAAGTGATTAAATGATTTTTTAAAATAGTGTAACATACTTAACTTTAAAATGAATGAAAGGAAAATAAAAAGAGGAGCAGGGTTGATGTTTTGAACACAATGAGTTCCCACAAATACTGACTGGCAGATGGCTCTCTCCTCTGATCTAACTGTGAAGCTGCTGTCTATAACTCACCAGCTAACTCAGGACAGTCTGGATTGAGCAGGAGACTCCAGATCAGGCGTTTACATGGAGACAAAGTCACAGACTGTTTGAGATCATATGTAGCACATTGCCATCAGTGTCATGTAGTCCAATTTGGATTCTGAATAATGAGAAGCATACTGAGATGAAGGAGGAAATTTAGAAAGGAATAAATCTCTGTTACTTTTATATACCTTGTGAATAAGAAGCTTTTGAAAGTCTCCATAGTAGCAAGTTGGCAAAAATCTGCTTACTATGGCCTGTATGAATTTAAACAGAATGTGTTCTAATGTTTTAGATTCCACAGAAATAAAGGCTGTTATCTTGTTTACAACATTTAAAAATATTTGCTGTTATAGGGTTGTTGATTTCATATAAAATACTTAACAGTAAGAAATAAAAGACTGAAGCAAGGGTTTATAAGGTGGTATGGGTGGGGAGAGATATAGGGAGGGTGAGGGAGTTAGAGCAGCAAGCAATGTATGTGGGAGGGGAAGGAACACTAGAAAGAATGGTAATTATACTATGAATCTTAAAAGTGATTTAACCATGTGGTGTGCTAATATGAATGTCTTCTAAATTGATGGTGGCAGCCATTGTACCTTTCTGGATATGACTGAACTACTGAATTGTGTGATAGATCAAGTGTGAATAAAATTGTGTTTTAAAAAGTGATTTAACCAGGTTGGAGGTGGGGCAAGATAATCTAAAATTGGAGTGTGGTAATGATTGTACAACTCTTCTTGATATGATTGAACTATGGAATTGTGTGATATGTGGATTAAGTGCCGATAAAACAGTTTTTTTAAAAAAAGAAAATAATACTTAACAATATTCCTTGTAAAATAGGGTAAAATTTCTTAGTTTGCTTCCAAAGTGTAGTTATTATCCTTTCTAATAATAAGGGCAAAACATTAACAACTTAGGAATTTTTAGCCATAGGAATGAGCACATTATATAATGTTGCCACTTTCTCAGCTGTTAATATGCCAATATTTTCATACCCAGAGTTAAAAATAAGATCAGAATTGACACACATGCATCTTTGAAACTTTTTTAACTTCTTATAGGTATACAATGATATACTTAAAAATATGTGAAAGATATGTAGACAGTTGTGACAGTTTGATTTGAGTTACAGGTTTGTGGGTTGATGATAGAAAAGATATGTTTCTTGTGCTGTGTTTGCAAGTTTTGGGTTGATAGACAACCTGTGAAAAAACCATCTTATTTTTCAAACTTGCTTCCCGTAATGTTAGAGTGGGGAGCGCTATGCCCTATCCAGGCAGAGGCTGTGCCCTACCTGGGGAGAGAAGCTCTGTGAAATGCCAGAGGCATTACAAAGTTCAGCAAGTTGCTCATCTCCTTCTAGTAAGGCTGGTGTAAAGGTTTGCAAGAGGCTATCTGGTCTGGAGGGCTGCCTACCTCAGGGAGCTGCCTGCTATGACTCCGGCAAGTTGAACTGCATTACATTACCAACATTTGATCAGAAGTATAATACAGTCAAAATATACCCTTTCCTATGGAATGAATTGATTATTGTGCTATCTTGAAGGATTAGAAAATGGAGCTTAGATATTAAAGGTAAGAACAAAGGAGTCAGAGAAATACCACCCACATTTGTGAAGTTCCTGGGAGAAACTCTAGTTGTGTCCACTAAGGTACCCAAAACTTCCCGGGTCTGACAGTGATTACTGTCTCACAGCAGTTCACATGAAGCCAGTTCTTTCTTGACTGCACTTGCCTCAAGACGGAGCTCCCTTTGGCACTTGCATACCTGTCTTTTTTTCCAGATATTACTAGAGAGTATTACTTTTTTAATCATTTTACTGGGGACTCATACAACTCTTATCTCAGTCCATACATATATCCACTGTGTCAAGCACATTTGTACATCATTCTCAAAACATTTTCTAGGTGAGCCCTTGGTATCAGCTTCTCATTTGTCCCCTCTCTCCTCCAACCTCCTTCGTGAACCCTTGATAATTTATAAAGCATTATTATGTTTTCATGTCTTACATTGTCTGATGTTTCCTTTCACCTAATTTTTAGTGCCCATTCTCCAGGGCATGTAGATCATTGTGATCAGTTCCCCTTTTCTCCCCCACCTTTCCCAGCCTCTCTTAGTATCACTACTCTTATTATTGGTCCTGAGGGGATTACTTATCCTGGATGCCCAGTGTTTTCAGCTCTTATCTGTACCAGTGTATTAGTCCAAGTAGACTTGAGGAACAAATTTCATAGACATGCATATGGACTTAAGGAAAAGTTTCATATGCAAGAGGAATGGGACATTGAGAAAGCATCCCAGCCCAGTCTGGTTCAAAGTCATACGTTCGATATTAATCCATATGCCTGATATCAGTCTATAAAGTCTCCTTCTGACTCACAAAATCACAGGCCATGTGTGCAGAGCCCCGGCGCCGACAGGGGTCTCCCCATGGCTCCTTGTTTCCAGGGCTCAGGGTCCATCAACAGCATTACATGGGGGCGTAAGCACCTCATCGCTGGCAGGGATTCCCTCAAGGCCTCTCCAGCTTCAGAGGTCAGATCCATCTGGGCAAGGCCGTGTGGCTTCTCCTCCAGTTCCTGCAGCAACTCGAACACTTGTCTTGTCTATAATTTCTTGTCTCTCAGACTAACTCCCAACAACCAGGGAGCTAGCTTCTCATCTCCATGAGGGAAATCTCACGAGATTTCCCAGAAGTCTCAGGAGAAAGTCATGACCACACGGAGGTCTCATTGACTACTCAATGACTTTCTCCAAATTAACAGGCTAGACTCCACCCCTACATCTCAATCATGAAATTAACATAAGCACATGAGTGCCACAACCATTGTACATCCCATGGTCTAACTGGATTTGTAAGGCAGAATTGGGGTCATGATAGTGTGTGTGTGTGTGTGTGTGTGTGTGTGTGTGTGTGTGTAGGAGTGCATTAAAAAACTAGAGGAAAGTTGTCTGCTTCATCAGTATTCTGCTGCTCCCTGACTGGCTCATGTCCTTCCCACAACCATTCTGTAATTGGGTGTCCAGTTGGACTTTGCGTCCTCACTCTGCACTTGCCCTCATTCACAATGATATGATTTTTTGTTCTTTGATGCCTGATACCTGATCCTATTGACACCTTGTGATCACACAGGCTGGTGTGATTCTTCCATGTGTGTTTTGTTACTTCTCTTCTAGATAAACACTTGTTTATCTTCAAATTTTTACAACCCCAAACACTATATTTTTTGATAGCCAGGCACTGTCAGCTTTTTTTGCCACATTAACTTATGTACCCACTTTGTCTTCAGTGATTCTGTTGGGAAGGTGAACATCATGGAATATCAGGCTAATAGAACAAAGTGTTCTTGCATTGAAGGAGTACTTGAGTTGAGACCCAATGTCCATCTGCTACCTTAATACTAGACCGATAAATATATTCACATAGGCCTATTTCCATGTATTCATATATAAATATATTTACATATGAACATGACTGTATTTAGACCTTTATAAGTGTCCTTTACCTTCTATGTATTTCTTTTATTTTCATTTTCTTTCCTTTTGTCCCACTATCATGTTCAGCCTTCATTTGGATTTCAGTAATTTCTCTCAGTAACATTCCCTTTGTTTAAGCCCTACTAGACCTCCTACACCCTACACCCTACTCAATTTTAGATCACTTGTTGCTCCCTTGTCCCACACCAGAATGTATTAGGGTTAACAGTTAAGATAGACACATAGGCAAAAGAATCCAGGAAATAGTTTCAAGCTACCTACCATCTATAGTACAAAAACCATGCTAGGAAGTAGCAATGGAGGTGGTTGACCACAGCTGCAAACTCTATTTAAAGTGATTTACTAGAGTTATGCAGTATCTTCCTATCACATGTAGTTTTATCATTGGCATATAAACAAACAAACCAAAACCAAGTTCACTGCCATCAGTCAATAAAAGCTTACGCATAGTGACTTCCTATGGGTTTCCATAACTATAACTGTTTGCTGGAGTAAAATAGGCAGTCCTTTTCCAGAGCTGGATCACACCTCATGCCATAACTACTCTATCCCCAGGCTCCTCCAGCACGCTTGCCTGCTTATGTCTCTATTGTCTGTATCAAGTGGCCTTTCTACAAATTCTTACAAAATTATTGTTCAATCTTTTTTTTTCTTCTTAAAGATAATGTAGTCTTCCATTTCTAGCCAATGTCTAGTAATCTTTATTTCTTAATGTTCATCCAAATATATATTATCCTGTTAATAAGAATTTTAACAATTTGGCAGAAATAGCACTTCATTTTAATTAGTAGTTGGTTCTTAATTTGGTTGTAAGTCCTGTGGGCAAAAATCTTTACTAAAATGTTACACAAAAGAAAAGTAAGTTTGATTCTAACTGAAGGTTTGAGGGTTTTGCTACCTGTCAAGTGCATGAATTTTACTAAATAGACATTTGGGAGATGGGGGAAATTTGTCTCATTATGGTTCTTGCTGTGATTCTAAAAATTCATTTTTTCCCCCACAAAACAAAGTCCTGTTTGGTAGGAATATTGCTAAAATTGTTTAAAGCAACAAAAACAAAAAAGAAATCTAAAGCCTGAATGAATCTGTCAGTTAACCTAAGTAAACTTTTTTTTTAAGATGACACATCAGATGCTGATAATGCATGAAAGATTGTGGGGGAAAATCTGCTCTTTGTAATGATTATTACTTTGTGAAAGTCATGCAGAAATCTGTTGTGTCAGACAACCAATACTGAGATGGGAAACTGAGAATTGAAGTCTGATTGCAAAATAAATTTAAAAAAAGAACAAATCTGTATGCTGCAAAGTAATGAGGAAAGCATTGTAAAACTATAAAAGGCTTGGGGGCTTTAATGTGGACAAATGTGTGATATGGGCAGACACAGAAAAATAAATGGTGAATTCCTACCACTAAGAAGCTATCTTAAAGAACAGCAGCTCTTCAAATCCATAGATATCTATATCATGGATTACTTAAAAATGAACCCATTAGTGGTAAACTCTGCAGGGCATAAAGCTTTCTTTATCATATATTGTACATGTGAGGAACAAACTAACAAATATCATTGCTAATTGTCAAGAGTGGTAAAACACTTGTCTTCTGTTCCTTTTATTTTAAAAATTTGAGAACTCTAAGGAAACTTTCATGTCAAAAATGATCAACAGGGCTAAACCCCGGTGACTTAGTGGTTGTGTGTGGGACTGCAGCCCACAGGGTTGACGGTTCAAATCCAGCAGCAGCTCTCCAGGAGCAAGGCTAGCTTCCTACTTCCACCAGGGCAGTGATGGCACCAAAAAAAGAAAGTGCTTTTCTCCCCTTGGTCAATGTCCACATTTTTCTCGTCTCAAAGGAATCACTTGGCATATAGAACACCAGCATCGCACTACCTCGATGACTTCTGCTAAATGCAACAGACTCTATCAAAAAAGGAAACCTCACTTAAGAGAAGGAATACTCACTTAGAAATAAAAGGAAAGGAACTTTACTGAGGAGCTCAAGCTGGGTGAAAAAACGTGAGGAAAAGACACAAAGTCCTGCAATTGTCAAGTGTGGTCTATGGACTTTGAGAAAAAAAGAGTGGGGGGAGTAATTGAGGCTAATGATTGATTACAGATAAGATCATCTTCAGCTTGAAGCACTTTGAAATGTCAAGCTTAGTCATGTGATTCAGAGGGAATGACCTACCATCTAGCTGAGTGACATGAGTTAGTTCATATATATATGACTGCACTCATGAATGCATGCTTGCAAAGAGGACATTACTTACATCTTATCACATTCCTCCCATAGACAAACACTTTTGATCCTGACCTCTTCTTCTGGTGACTGTGCCTGGCTCAGGTGACTCTCATTTTGTCACCAATTTGAGTCTCTTATTTCCATTTCACCCTTTGGATCACAGCCTTCACTTTGGGATGCCGATCACCCCCTGTGGCGTAACCTTTCTTATGCAAAGAACTTGACTCTGAACCCTCATTAGGATAATAGATCTCATCATAAAGTCAGTTGGTTTTATGAGGAACAACAGAGACTTGCACATTCCAGGAACAATTATCACTCAGGGCAGATTGATGAAGGTCAAAATGAGGTGTACCCAGGCAAAACATAGGGAGGTAACTAAGCCATACAGTCATTGGTGAAAATCCACTTGATTTCATAAGAAAGGGCTGATGGCTTTGATACAGTTTTATGAATTGACAGCATTGAACTAAAGCAAAACAACAATTTACAATGATAATAGAAAAGTGAAGAATTTAAAGATTTGAAAATAAAATACTATTTTCTTCTGTTCAACTTAAAGGAAAACCGATTACATATAATATCCATTAAAGAAGGAAAAAGTGGTTTTTTGGGGGATGTAGGAGCCACAGAGGCATGACAGTGGGAGAGGGTTTGTACTTCATCTGAAAATATGCAAATTATTTCTTATACATATTTATAACCATTTGATACTGTAAGGTGAATAATACCTAGTTGCCATCATGCGTAGGCCCAGAAGGTGAACTTAGAACTTTTGTTGCTGTTTTTTGTTTTGTTTTGTTTTTGTGGACATCACTGCCTCCTGGTGGAAGTAGGAGACCCAGCCTTGCTCCAGGAGAGCTGCTGCTGGATTTGAACAGCATATCATGTGGGCCACAGTCCCACACTCAACCACTATGCCACTGAGGCTCAGTCTGAAGTTAGAATTTTAGGTGTCTAGGGAGATCTTTATAGTGCAATTTCCCCAAAATTGTAGTGCAGACACACAGTGCCATGGATGGCAGCATGTCTACTGCCTTAGGAAATTTTCCTCAATTTTGCTTCAAGTCTCACGATTTTATCTTGTCTCATATGGGTACTTTCATGTAACATTTGCATCATAGAAACATACAAGAGATTGGAAGAGATACTTTTCTAACAATATACAGCTGAATCTTGGTAACAAGCTGTCTTTTCCCCATCCTTAATCTCATACCTTTAGAATCATTGGTGTTTTAAAAGTTTACACATTGTTAATTCAGGAAGATTGGTGTTATCCACAGATGATTTAGGGATACCTCCTTATTTACCATAAAAGAATTTATTGAAAAGCAGATTATTTAGATGTGGTGTCAGTAAGATTATGCCTTCTAATTTCTTCAGTTGGTAATACTCTCTTTGATTGGTGAGCAAGCATACATTTTTATGACAAGTTCAAAGGGAAGTAATAGAGCATCTAGAAGACCCAATCCTACAAACTCATTTTACTGTAATTTATGAAAGAGGTTAAAAACTCTGTTTCCATAAAATGGTAGAGTCCTATATAATTCCAAAACAGTATCTACTGTTTCTGAACACATTGACGTACATTTTTAGCAATTTTCAAGGACTGAAAGCAGTTCAGCTTATTTAGCTGAAGTGACTTCAGGGATAAATTGATATTCAAGGACTTCAGTACAAATCATAGCAGCATGTCTAGTTTGATAATGAGAACAAGTAGGATTTTAAATAGCAACCATACACAATCAAAACTAAATCAGTACTTGTCTAGCTACATTAAATCTTTCTGAAGGACTGCTCAATCTAGACAAGACTGTGGAGGATCAGTGTTCACATTAGTTACAGAAAGATGACTATTGTTGCTGCATGCCTTAGAGTTGGTTGCAACACATAGTACCCCTGTGTAGAACCGAACGAAACACTGCCCTGTCCTTACAGCAGCATCCTTACTCTGATGGTGGAGCCCATCGCTGTGGCCACTGTGTCAATCCATCTTGGCACCTTTCCTCGTTTTGGATGTCCCTCTTTTCCAGGGACTGGTCTCACCTCACAACACGTCTGAAGCACAGGATGAAAAGTTTCACCATCCTTCCCTCTAAGGAGAATTCTGGATGTACTTTTCCCACATAGATGTGCTGATTTGGGGGAGCTCCTGTGGCTGATCCATCTTTCCTTCTTGGTTTGCCCCACTGCTGGTGGGATCGGATGTGGTTCCCTCCAGGCCATGTGTCCCGAGAATTATCCTCTGCTTTGATATGCTCCAACAAGGGGTTACCATGTCTCAAGCTGCTGTGTCCTCTCTGTGTCTTAGCAGCTCCCCAAAGGGATGTCGTTCTCAGGGCTGGGTGAGCCAATACAGAGACTAGTCCCTTGCTTCTTCAGGCCAAGCCCTCTCCCCAACCCATAGGCTTACTGGTGTCTTTTGTAACACATTTAATTTTGTGGTGTCAGAGGAGGTGGTCAATTTGGCTCTGGATTAGGCTGGCCCTGAAGACCTCTCTGTTCATGAGTTGCTGGATGTGGTTTTGTGCACCATGGTGGGGTCTGCACTCACCCCCCTTTCTGTGGGGACATAAACAGTGCTGTCTTAGTTCGGATAGACTAGAGAAGCAAATTCATACATACTGGTAAGGATCTAATCTTACCAATCACTGGTAAGAGGAATGGAACATTAAGAAAGCATCCCAACCCAGTCCAGTTCAAAGTCATAAATCTGATATTAGTCCATACTCCTGCTACCAGTCTATAAAGTCTCCTTCGGACTCACAAAGTCACAGGCCAGTGGGTGCAGGATCCCAGCTCTGGCAGGGGTCTCCCCATGGCTCCTCACTTCCAGGGCTCAGGGTCCATCAACAGCATCCAGTGGTGGTAGAAGCAACTCAGCACTGGTAGAGGTCTCCACGTGGCTTCTCCAGCTTCAGAGGTCTGGTTCCATCAGGGTAAGGCTGTGTGGCTGCTCCTCTGGCTCCTCCAGCTCCTCAGACACTGCCATCTTGTCCATAGTTTGTCATCTCAGAGACTGACTCCCAATAACTGGAGAGAGGGCCTCTCATCTCCATGAAGGAAATATCGTGAAATATCCCAGAAGTCACAGGAGAAAGCCATGCCCACACAGAGGCCTCATTGGCTATTCAATAGCTATCATAAGATTAATAGGCTAGACTCCACCCCTATATCTCAGTCATGAAATTGACATCTCGAATACATGACTGACACAAGTGCCCTTCTCTGGGATGGGTTAATGCTCTGCAACTTCAGTGCCAATCTCTCTCTCCCCCACTCTTCCTTGCTCACTTCCCCCTGCACCTCAACTCATAAAATGTGAGACAAGTGGCTTTTCTTTTATACCTACTGTGCTGATATACTTACCTGAGTAGACTCATGTTGCACTTGTCCTTTTGTGATTGGCTAACTTTCTTTAGCATAATTTCCTCCAACTCCCTCCATGAGATGATGTGCTTCATGTGCTCATTTGGAGTGTGGCAGAGTACTCCATTGTGTGTATGTGCCAGAATTTTCTAATCCACATGTCTATTGATGGGAACTTAGGTTGTTTCCAGTACTTTTTGATTGTGTCTTGCACCAAAATAAATACTGAAGTGCAAATGACTAGTTGTGGTCTATTTCTTACCTCTTCTGGGTATGTGTCCAGTAGAGGGATTGCTGGGTAACTCAGTTCCCATTTGCTTTAAATATTGTCAGAATGCTTTCTACCATGGCTGGATGTATGTATACTCCCACTAGGAGTGGAGGAGATTCAACTGTACTTTTTTACAATGAATGCAACCCCATGTATTTTGAATATGTCATGTCCAACATGGTGAACTGAATGATTTAATGATAAAAAGTGACCATAATGCCTAGGATATCAATCTCTCTATATCCCATTTAACTTTTTGGCCACTTCCAATTGTCCCAGATTATTGTTTCATACATTTTTATTTCTGATTATCAATGGACTGTTCTTTTTATTTCTATTTATTATTAAAAACTATTCTTTTTCATTTGCATCATGCCCCCTCAGCAAATGCCTTACTTCAGTCTAGTCATTACGGTTGACTCCATATTGAGGAGACAGCTCTTCCTCAGTCATGCGACAGCTTTCTGCCCTGAGGACTTCACCTAACAATATCCAGCTCAGTACACCTGCAACCTCTGACTATATTTCAATTCTATACATGAAGAATTGTAATGACTAATTCCTGAAGTGGACAGTCTTCTTAGTTTTCTGATATAATTTGGAAGCTTTGCTGAAGCCTGTTCCTTTTGAGTAATGCCACTGGCATGTGAAATTCCAGTGCTATCACTTCCAGCATCACAGCCATGTACCAATGCCTGCAGTATAACAAACCGATAGACAAGTGAAGAAAGATGAGTAGCTGTTTCCTAAACAGGCCACAGAGTGGAGTCTTATGTTCAGAGGAGCCAATTCTGTCAAGACAGAATTCAGCAATACAGTCACAGCACAAAACATAAAACACTGAAAAAAAATGTCTTCCAGTACAAGTTCTGCAGTTTCTATTATTTAGGCATTAGCAGTCACAGCCCTGTAGCAGGAAGGATATGTATCACCCGGCTACAGGGTTAGCTGGAGGCTATAAAAATCTATTGATCTTAGTTGCCCTTGATAAGTTTTAATTAGAACACCCCAAAATATTTTCAGATAGCCTATGTACAAAAACCAAAATTAAATAGGAATAAAAAAAATCCCAAAATAAGCCCAATGTAGACATGTTTATCAAAACCACATTTTAAATGAAGTACAACTTTTTTATCTCCTTTGGAATTTGGCACCAAAAATTTTAAATATGTGTGTAGCAATTGCACTAAGAAAGAAAATTGAAGAGTCAGAGAGGGCCAATAGACCTAGTATCCATGGAATCCCTACAGCTATAGAAGAAACACGAATAGCTTCTATGCCGTTATTACCAACATAAGTGTATTTTGCAGAAATATAGCAAGCAAATATTTGCACAATGCAAATCAATTGTACTTTTGTCTGGGTAATTTATGTCCACCATTAGATTTTTTTATTTTTTTATATTTTTTAGGCATCACTGCCCTGGTGGTGGGAGTAGGAGGCTCAGCCTTTGCTCCTGTGAGCGGGAATTGAACCTCCGTCCCAGTGGGTCGCAGTCCCGCGCTCAACCTCTACGCCACCGGGGCTCAGCCCCACCATTAGATTTTTTTCCAAAGCTATATTGCCATCAAGGTAGAATTGAGCAAACTATTAAATCATCAATGCATTGCAACAGTGTGAATTTGTTTGTAAATTGCTAAGTCTGCAAATCTACATGAAAACTATAGGAGGGAATCAGTAAATTATTAGGATATTATATTCCAGATGAATTGTTGGTTTTATTTAATAAAAGAAAATTAGAGTTGACTTTCAGAATGTACAGGAAAAGTACATATCCACAACCATAAATTGAATTGCAGATGAAAAGACACTGGGAATTACTACAGAAAGGTTGGAATCCACCAAGAGTATAGGAATAAATATATGATTGATTTCACAAAAAAGTTGTGAATAAATCTCCAGTTTCAATTCTTGTGTGTTGTTTTTGTTTTTTAACTGGAAGAGTAGAGGTATTGCAAGACGTTTTACAAGATACAATCGAACCTTTTGCAAAAAACTCTTAAGATTGACAGATCATCTATAATGTAAAGTCATTGTTTGGGTGGATTCTAGAGGAATTTGGGCAGGTGCTTTCCTTAATCTATCAAATTTTAATTGTCTCAAATGACCAAACATATTAAGCACACAGGGATTCAGGAAGTATGAAAAAGATGTTAAAAGAGAGAGATTGCGGGCTGAGCCCCGGTGGCGTAGTGGTTGTGCGCGGGACTGCAGCCCACTGGGACGGAGGTTCAATTCCAGCAGTGGGGCTGGGCCTCCTACTCCCACCACCGGAGAGCAGTGATGCCCCCCCCCCAAAAAAAAAAAAAGAGAGAGAGAGAGATTGGGTTGGAATTTGCAGAAACATAAGTACTTATGTATAAAAATGTCTTCTTCTTACTGAATATTGCCTAATTCAGAACAAGTCTCTGTTGACTTAGGGCCTTTGGGCAGATTAAATAATATTTACCCCCTTTCATGAACTTGAGATTGATAAATCTATAGATTTTTTCAACGGACAAAACTATCAGAACTAAGAAAAATTAAATGTTAAATAGAATCTAGAGATGACAGAAACATGAATGAAAACTGTTTGTTCCTAATTGGTGAGCCCTTTTGCTTTGGAAGTTTTTGCTTTTGGGGATAGGAGACATTTTCAAAAGATCAGTTGATTAGCAGGCAAGGTGTTGACAATGTTCCCCCCTTAAAAATAAAATAATTTTTCCTTATGTATTAAGAGCCCACACCAGAGAAGTTGGTGTTTTGTACCCTGTGAACCTTTATTCTGAATCAGATTTTAAGATTTTAAAAAGAGGGCATAGAAGTTTACTTTTCATTTTTTAAAATTGTAAAACTTGTATTTTCCAATAAGTTGTAAACAAACAAATGACAAAAATCACCTCTTGACTATTGAAAGGATTTTTAATTTATTTTTTCTTTTGAATGTAAGGTTATAGTTGTTGCAACTGAAGAGCCAGTAGTGAATTTGCCTGAGAAATCCTTTTGGCTTCCAAAGTCTGAGAAGCTGTGTATACTACTTTAGCCAGCATGAAAATAAGAGCTGTCTCTAGATCTAATCACTGTCACCTTACTAAGCCTGAGATCTCAGACTTACATTTGGATAGGAAAATATTGAAAACCAAAGAAGCACCAAGTACAAACTGAGACTGGCGCTCAGAGAACTATAAAGAACCATCATGCATGCTATGTACACGGATCACAGAAAAGGGTCCAAGTGTTCTTTAAGCACAGTATCCCTCATTTTATAATGACAATTACAACAACAACAAAACTTTTGCTTGTAAGGGTAAACGACAAGAACCTCAAACTCCCTATGAACCCAAGGGAATGGAGTTGGTGTTTAAATTTGAAAGATTTTTTTTTTTTTAACTTAAGTGAGTCCTGAAAATTAGTGGAAGCGAAAAGCCCCCGGACACTCTGTAGGTGGCATGTCTGTACCCAGCTGCTCCCTACGTCACTAACAATGAGGCAACTTGAAAGTCCCAAACCTGACCCCCAAATCTCTGTGCTTTCCTACTATGTGAGGAGTGGGGAAGTTTCATTGATGAATAAGCTTCATCCATTAAAAAAAAATTTATTTTGGGGGCTGAGCCCTGGTGGCGCAGTGGTTGTGCATGGGACTGTGGCCCACTGGGTTGGAGTTTCAATTCCAGCAGTGGGGCTGGGCCTCCTACTCTCACCACCAGAGGGCAGTGATGCCCAAAAAACAAAAAAAAAATATTTTTGATGAGTCGTGTTTGAACTAGGGAAACTGTCCAGTGAATTCTGACACAGGTGCACCTATAGGACAGGATAAAAGGAGCCAGGTGGATTTATAGTACATTTCACAGGAGGAAAATGTCTCATCCTTTGCCCAGCTGGTGGATCAAAAGTGCCAACCTTGCACTTAACTGCCCATTAAGTTTCTTACTATGTCCCCAGGGCTACTCCTGGTGGAAAGTGCTAGATAGAAGTGAAGTCTAGTTCACCATTCAGTGGGCAAAGAGGTCAGTTGTACAAAAGAAAAGTAGTCCTTACAGATGTATTGTAGATCAGATCAGCATTCGTTGGAAGTTTGAGATAGAAAGGTCGACTGCTTGGCTGGAAAGGAGCTCCATACATAGGTGGACAGTGCTGACCAACTCAGTGATAGAGGACTCCGCTATGAATACGTTTGTTCCCCAGGAGAAAATTATGTGTATCTTGACATGTTTGTCCCATGAACATATAGTTTACAACCTGACCCAATGGCTTCCTTGAAATACTTAATAACCTCACCATTCTTTGTTGACACAAATGTCTTCAATACAAATTTTTGACTTACAGAAAATAATGCCATATTTTGTTAGCTTAAAATAGAGCGTAGAGTAAGAAATGAAAATTGACTTGTGGAATTCTGAATATAAATGAGAACATAGAAATTGTTAAAAGTGAAAAAGAAAGGCAGGAGCACATCATGTAAACCTTATTTAGGCATTATATATACATCTTGACTTATATCAAAAGTCTATCAAGGGAGTACCATACAAGAAACAATAACCACAACAATAGAAGTAAACAGGTTTTATAATATAATGTCAGCAACAAGTCATTGAAAGCTCAACACCTTTTTATTGTAAAGATCACTTTGGTAAAGTTACAGAAAAACAAAAAAACTAGAATAGATGGGCATGCAAGATTGTAAGAGAAAAAGTTAAGAAAACGTTCGTAGGTAAGAGCATGGATTCCATTGAAACTACCAGCGATGGAGGACAAAGGGTGAATGTCAGAGGGTTTTGTTTTAGGAAGTGGATCAAGGTTGTTTTAGCTTCAATGGAGGAGAAAAGAGATGATCAAGATGGAAGGTGAGCCGTTGATTTCTGGTTTTGAAATGTGGTCTAAAACTGTGGGATTTCCTGAGCTAATAGGAAGAGGAATTCAAATCTGAGGAGCTACTTTAGAGGTATCTTTGGGATAGGACTTGTGTGTGTTGGGTGTGCAGTGGGACACAGGTTCAGGAGAGGGGTTTAGGTAGGTGTAAATAACACCCATGTCTTTAGCATAGGGTTAACAACTGTTATGTAAATGTACAGGTGGAACAAGTATCCAAGATATCATTTTTGAAATTTTATTAAAAGCACACTAGTCATGGATTGACATTTTGAGAGCAGGTTACACTGAAAATAAGGCAACAACTTCTGGCTCTCTTGTTCGTGGGGCAGAGCGTTGCCAGTCCAGCGAGTCCTGGCTAAAGAGTGAGCTTATGTGGACAGTGCCAGATCATTGCCTTTTTCCAGACATCTGAAACATGACCTTGAAACTACTGATAAGTAGAAAAGCATGGATCACTATTACTGCAATGTAGAACTACTACATTGAATCAGATGATGCTTCTTTTGGTGGCTTCAGATACCTGTGGCATGGCATTATTTAAGAATACATGTCTTGTTTTTAGCTTAATGACAAATTTACAGAACTAAACCAAACAAAGCAGTCGGTATTTGTATGCATATCCCACACTCTAGAGCAAATTGGATATGGGAAAGGGTACAGACCTGACAGGTTTTCATAAGCATAAAAAACAATGAATTTGTTATTTAACCGGGACAGTCAAGGGTGAAATTAAATAGATTAAGGAGGTCCATTTCCAAGGTGTGGGCACCCAGTCACCTGTCTTTCCTGTGGCAGACAGATTACCCATGGACCATGGAGAACAGGATCGCAGTCCACCAAATTGCTTTCTGGTCCTCACTTTGATCTCCATTTGGGCACCTTGCATACATAATGCATTCCTGACTAATCCATAGAAAATTACTCTCTTTTCTAGAGAATTCTGAGTATATTTTTCCTTTGAAAATATTTTTATAAATTTCAAAACTAGTGCCTTAATGACTGCATCATTCTAAGGCACATACTGGGATTAATAGTTTTGTGTGCAGCAATATGGGCAACGTTGTGAATAATTATTTTTATATTTCACCCGACTATTTTGAGTCTAAAAAAATAAAGAAGTACTTTTACTTGATCACAAAGAAATAATATATTTATTGCATGTGATGATAATTTGTTTGGAGAAGTTTGAACCTGAGAGAAGGACAAAGATTAGTGGGAAAAAAATGTAGTGGACCCTCTATTCCTGGACTGTTTTCTTCTGGAGAGGGTAGAAAGGAGTGGGATATCAGATTTGCTTCTGTAGCAAAGTAGACTCTTTCAGAAAAATTTAACAAATATTCTTTTAGGACCAACTTTTCCAGGCATCCTGCCAGTTATTGAATGTAGCCAAATAAATACAGCACAGGTTATTGTTGATTTTTTTTTTCTTCTCCAGAAGTATGTGTCAGAGGGGAAGGCTGTTATGTTTCCAAAGGTATAATTGCTATAATGGAACACAATGTGTACGACTGAAATTCAAGAAAGCAAAATTTATTCTAGACTGGGTAAAAGGGAGATTTTTCAAGAAAAGGTGATTTCTGGGCATATTTTGCTCTTTTAATTTTCTTATAGTAAAAACGTTATACAGGTCATTTGCAATTTTACTTGATTTTAGTAACATGACATGTTTACCCAGTAATTTCCAAATTACTTTAATCTTCCTAAGCACAAATTCAGCATCCTTAAAGTAACAACTCTATTTCGCCCTCACCCTGACCCATTAAAAACCACTACCACGGAGTCAATTCCAAGTCACCGCAACTCCAGAGGCCTGCGTAGATCTGCCCCTGGGGATTTCCAGGAGTGCACTTCTCTCTCTCTACGGAGTAGAAAGCCCTTTTTTCCTTGCAGAGCAGCGAGTTATTTGGAAAGATGTTCCTTCCCAGTAGGGACCCAATTCACAGTCCATAGTGGTCATTATTGATTTGCTTATTCTGGACATTTCCCTTTTATTTTTTTTTTTGTTATCACTGCTTCTGGTAGTTGTGGGAGCTATCCAGCACTGCTCCTCAGAGCCGCTGCTGGATTTGAACCGCCAAGGCCGCTGGCTGCCGTCCTGCACTCAACCATTTATGCTACCGGGGCTCAGCCCTGGACATTTTCCTTTAAGTGGGCTCTAACAATATTTGTCTTTTTGTGCTAAGCTTATTTCCATGTGTTTAAAGCATAATGCTATGTCTTAGCATGCTTGAGAAATTAATTTAACTATATGAACTGAATAGCATTCAGTTTTATGTATGTACATACCACATTTTGTTTGCCTATCCATGTTTTCTGGTCACTTGGGCTCTTTACATATCTTTCCTATTCAAAATAATGCTGCCATGAACACTGGTATGTAAGTTTTTTTTTTTATTATTCAATCTTCCAAGTCTTTTGTGCATATGGCTTGGGACAAGTTTGCTAGGACACAGGCATGTTTTATATTTAACTTTTTGATTGATTTCCATATCGTTTTACACAATTTCAAAACAAATTTAAATTTCGTCACCAATGAGAGAAGGCTCTAGGTATATTTCATTCTTAATGATGCTTGCTATTTTCTATATTTCTGCTAATAGCCACCTGTGTTAGACAGGGTTCTCTAGAGAAGCAAAACCAGGACACTAATAATTTTAGATGGATAGATAGATATTTAACATAAGAAACAATTAACTAATCAAAAGATCAATACAAATGGCTTGGTGCAACTCACTTGCGTGAAACAGCTAATACACCGGCAGTCCTTGAGTCTTGAGAACTGTCAGATAATCCTCCGTACAGAAATTCAAACTATCTGGCTACAGGCAGCAAACAACAAAGTAGGTCCCCAACAGTCAGCCAGATGACTGGGTCCAACAGTCACGAGCTAAAGAGATGTATATTACAATAGTGTGGCGAAGCAAGGCTTGAAGAAACTTCAACTTACAGTGAGACAGTCCATGGATTAGGTGTCCCATGGGTAATGTAGCTTGCAAATGGAGACACAGGACAAACAAGGCAGCCTGCAGGTCAGAAGATCCAAGAGCAAGAGGGAGAAAGACATGGTTCCAAGAACCATTTATAGCTCCATCCTTCAATTGATCTCACATGTGTTCACTTGCCATGTTGTCACAACAAGCTTACTTATCTTCACTGGCCATGTTGGCACAACAAACCTATCACACCACCCTAGTGGATATCGATGAACATTACATAATGACATTGTCTTTCATCTCTCTAGGGACTAGGGCATTGCCCATCTTTGCATTTTTTATTGGTCTTATATTTATGTTCTTGCAAGAATTACTGATTCAATCTTTTTGTCTGTTGTAAAAATTGTACTTTACCTTTAATGCTGAGTTATGTGAGTTCTTTGTGTTCTGAACCTTAAGCATTTCTCAAGTATATAATTCTCAAATGTTTTTCTTTGTAGTTTATCTCTTAACACTGATATATATATTGGTGATTTGAACAGAACAAGGAGATATTATGTGGTTTAATAGCTGAGAAAAATGTGTCTGGGTTGTATCCTTTCCCCATAGTTATTAAATACATCTTCTGGGTATGTAATCCATGACATTGGACTGTATGGAGAAGAATGTGGCTGACCAGCATTAGAGGAAGGCTCATGAACTTGGGGCTCTGTGTCTACAATAGCATAAGATATTAAATAAATGGGCCAATAGAAAAGATTTTGAATTCTTTAACTAAACATGTACAATATGGTCAATTAAATTTTACCAGTGGTTATGCTAATTCAGTAAGGAAAAAAAGTTCAACTTCATTAGATGGGACTGGCAGAAGTGAACCACTACATGTAAACTATGTTTTCATTATGTGTAAAAAAAAAATAAGTCAACATGGAATAATTACCTAAATATGAGAGTGAAAAGTATAAAACTTTTAGAAGTATGTATAAAGGTTTTCAAGATGTAGCATTTAGCAATGGATTCTTAGATATGACACCTGCAATTGCTCACTTCCAAGATGGTCGTGATCTGAGGAACCATGTCCATGTAGAGAGCAAGAATATATTTCTAACTAATGCTTGTATACATGTAGTGAGTGTGCAAGTCCCCCTAAGTCCAGATAACCACATGTGTAACAGGAAGGGGTTGTACAATTGGCAGACATGGGACAGAACGGGGACCATGTTCATGGGGTGTATATGCAGTAGAAAGGGGAAATCTTGTCACTGGGGACTTACATGTGACAAGTTGGGTGGACTTTAGATTCAAGATGGCAATCTAACTTGATCCTCTTTGATTTCGCTTGACCTTGTCTTTGGGTTCTCCCTTAGGGGAATAATCCTTATCTGAAGGAGTGGATCCTATTTAGAGTGGGGCAGACCATAAAGTCTGATTGTTCTAGATGGTTGATAACCCTCAGGGAGAATACCTTTAAGCAAGTGACCTCCAAGTGTGTAGACATTAACCATGTGTAAGCAACCTTGTTAGGTTGTGGAATCCTCCCAGTTTTTCCCTGCCTTAATAAAAACCTTTTTCAGTTTTCATTCCTGACTGAGCTTCCTTTCTGTATTTCTGTTTTCACCTCTCAATAAGTACATATTGTTTACATCTTAATATTAAATGCTCCAGTCAACAAATATGAAACATCTTTACATCTATTTGTGGGTTTTTAGACTTTATTTAGTAATATTTAATAATTCAGTGAACAAATATTTTACCTGTCTGGTCAAACACACTTCTTGTCAAACTTTTATTACTTTAGTTACTATTATAAATGGAACTTGTGCCCTCTCCCCACCCTACCCCCACCGATTACCCATTACTAGTGTATCAAAATACATCTAATTTTTATTTGTTGATCTTGTACCTTGTAATTTTGCTGATGATTATCTTTAGAATTCTTTGGGATTTTTGATATGTAGGTCCATGCTAGCACTGAATAAAGATGATTGTATTTCCTGTTAGCAATTCAGATACCTGTTATTTATTTGTACCACTCTGGTGAGGATTTCAGCTATGATGTTAGATAGAATAAAACAAAAATATTCCCTGCCACTCAGTCTATTCTAACTAATAGCCACCCTATAATAGAAGAGAACCCTCTCTGTGGGTTATGAAACTTTAAAATATTAAAAGAGGAAGACTTATTTCTACTGAGGAGTGACTGGAGCTTCAAACTGCTGACAAGGAGGTTAGCAGTCTAACACATATCTCTATCCTGATCCTTATCCTTCCAGGCTTAAAAAACCCCAAACTCAACACTGACTCATGGTGACCTCTTGTAAGTTTCTGAGAATGCAATTATTTCTGGATGTAGACTATCCACTCTTTCTCCTGCAGAACTGCTGGTGTTTGTTTGTTTTTTTTTTTCCTGCTGGGGGTTTTGAACTGTGGACCTCATAGATCATAGCCCAACACACAACCACCACAGCCCCAGAGCTTTTCTTTTTCTCACTGCTAGTAAGTCCTGACTCATAAAGGGCCCCTCTCCTCCACAGGATTTCTGAGACTGTGACTGTTTACAGGAGTAGAAAGTTGAAATAAACTAGGATAAGGGGTGAGGAATAGGGATTTAAAATACTGATGCCCAGCTTCTACCACCATTTCTTTATCTTTCTTTCTACTCATAAAGCTATTGGTTAAACATTGTCTCATCTGCAGATTCAATATTAAAGGTCACACTTTTTTTAGTATTTTAAGCTGAGAGGTTGAGACGGGACCATAGAGAGAAGACAGAGCTCAGTTAGGGATGAAAGGTAAATATGCATTATTGGAGGTAGGGAATGTCTTTTCAGAAGGGAAGGGACAGCAAAGAGAGAGAGACAGGAGCATCTTGAGCTCCTGGGTGGCCCTGAGGCCCAAGAGTTAGGCCAGGGAAGCCACACCTGGCAGTGAGACAGTGGGTCTTATATAGGGCTTGAGCCAAGGATGTATGTACCAATAAGGGGACGAGGCTTTCTGATGGTGCAGTTGCAGGGTCTGAGTCAGAATACAGTTTGTGAGAACACAGATTCGCCTTCTGGAACATTGAGGGAAGAGGCTGCACAGACTTGACCCTGAGAGATAAGTTCTGTAAAGGGGCTGTGTCCTTCGGGGTGATAAGCTCTGTGAAATGCCAGAGGCAGGGTTTACAATGTTCAGCAGGTTGCAGTGAGGCTGAAGCAAATGGGGTGCATGGGGTTGCCTGGTCAAGAGGGCTGCCTGGTTTGACCCTGGCCCATATATAGGCTTCATCTCTTTTTTAAAAAATCATTTTATTCGGGACTTGTACAGTTCTTGTCAAATCCGTACATATATCCATTGTCTCAAACACATTTTGGGGGAGCATCACTGTCCTCTGGTGGGCGTAGGAGACCCAGCTTTGCTCCTAGAGAGCTGCTGCTGGATTTGAACCGCCAACCCAGTGGGCCGCAGTCCCACACACAACCACTATGCCATTGGGACTCAGTCCCTCAAATACATTTTTACATTTGTTGCCTTCATCATATTCAAAACATTCTTTCTACATGAACCCTTGTTCAAGCTCCTCAATTTTTCCTCCTTCCCTTCCCTCCCTCCCTTGTGAACCCTTGATAATTTATAAATTATGAATTGCACTAACCAATGTCTCCCTTCACCCACGTTTCTGTTGTCCATCACCTTGGGAGGGGTCTATATGTAGATCACTGTGACTGGTTCCTCCATTCTCCCCCCACCTTCCCCCTCCACTCTTGTTATCACTGCTTTAAGTATTGGTCAGGAAGGCTTTATCTATCCTGGATTTCCTATGTGTCCAGGTCTTGTCTGTACCCATGTACATGCTCTGGTCTAGCCAGATTTGTGAAATAGAATTGGGGTCATAATAGTAGGTGAGAGAAAGCATAAAAGAATTAGAGGAAAATTGTCTGCTTCATTGGTGCTATACTGCACATTAACTAACTTGTTTCTTCCTTGTGACCCTTTTTTAAGTAATTGTCCAATTTTCTATAGATAGGCTTCGGGTCTCTACTCTCTACTCCCCCCATTCACATTAACATGATTTTTTGTTCTGGGTTTTTGATGCCTGATACTTAATCTCATTGACAACTTATTATCACACAGTCTGGTATGCTTTTTCCTCATGTGGACTTTGCTGCTTTTCTGATAGATGGCCGTTTGTTTATCTTCAAGCCTTTAAGACTACAGATGCTCTATCTTTTGATAGCTGCGTACCATCAACTTTCTTCACCACATTTGCTTTTGCACACATTTTGTCTTCAGTGATCCTGTCAGAAAGCTGAGCATCATAGAATGCTAGGTAGTGTTCTAATAATTCTAATAATGATAGGTTCTCATAATACTTGGTTATTAGAACAGTGTGTTCTAATAATCCAGGGAGTACTTGTGTAGAGGCCCAATGTCCATCTACCACCTAAACACTTGACATATAAATATATGATCTATTTCCCTATTGTTATATATAAATATATTACACAAGTATATGCCTGTATTTAGACCTCTATAAATGCCCTTTGTCTTCTATTTCTTTCCTTTATTTCCTTTTGTCCCACTATCATTCTCAGTCTACATTTGGGTTTCAGTAATTCCTCTCTTTTACATTGCCTTTGATCAAGCCCTGCCATGCAACCTATGCCCTCCTTGCCATCAATTTTAGATCACTTGTTCTTCCCTTGTCCCTGGGTTTGTTAACACCCACTTCTCCTCTTCCCCCTCTATGTCTCCCAGGAATCCTCATTCCTATTGTTTTCTCCTTTTGATTGTTTATCCTGCCTTGCTTATCTAGATAGACATGCAGAGACAATAATAAACACACTAACAGGACAGAGCAAAACAAAACAACAAAAGAAAACCACAAAATCAAAACGAAAACAATAAAAGATCCAAGAGCAACAAAAAAAGAGAAAAGTCTATAGATAGTTTCAGCTCCGTTTGTTGACCTTTAGGACTGTTTTCCAATCTAGTCAGATGGGATGCCACACCCCAACCCAAAGTCTATTTTTGGTGTTCCCCAGGAATGTCATTGCTTTGTTCCCCTTGCTGCTTGGTGCCACCACCAGCATTTTCTCCCACTGTGATGGGGTAAGATTGGGCACAATTCCTAAAGTGTGCCTCCAGTCTTCTCCTTCATAACACGATGGGATGTTGTGTTTCATGGTGGGGCCAGCCCTATGGTTTTCTCTGTGCATTGGCTGCTTGGAGCAGAAATATCATCGCAGGTTTTGGTGCACCAAGATGTGTACAACTCTCTCTCTCTCCTACCCTCTTCATTTACTCCTGTGTCTCTTATCAGATGTGCCCATCTCCCAGTAATGTGGCTTCAGTGCTGTCTTCTGAAGTGAATTCTGGGTGGAGGGGAAGAGGAGGACACACACACATTTTATCCACTTTCCAGCACCATCATGAGCTCCTAACTAAGACAGTTACAATAAATATAGAAGAGGAAAAGAGCAGCCTTAAAAAGTCTTCTCTGTATGACATTAAAATGAAGGAGATATTTATAAGAACTGGTCCTGTAACAACTAGCCAGGCTTCCTGTGTCCTCTCTCCTTTACAGATCACATCAAATTTCTCATTTCACTCACCACATACACTTTTTTTTTATTATCATTGCGTTTCCAAAAAGTGTATTAAAGTTTCACATTCCACATACTACTATGACTGATTGCCTGCTTATATGGGTATGTCTTTGTGCTATATTGGAATTAGGCCTTCCCATTGAAGAAAAGCTTTGCATATTGTGATGACTATTTTAGTACTCACATCCTGCACATTGTTATGAATCTATGTATTTGATTATTTGAATAATGTTTCAGTGCATTGATATTAGATTTAAAAATAGTATGTGCTTATATACGTGAAATGTAAATTCTATTTGGAAGGAATGGATAAGGTATCAAAAAATAGAAACATAGAGTTCCAGCAAGATAAGTAGAGATCTACCATGGAAAAAGTAGAGATAGAGCAACATTCCAGACACAGAAATTTCCCCAAAGTACAAAGAATGCTTAGGCACAAGTCCTTTTCCTAGCACAACTGAAGGACATGACTTGAGATCATAATTTGAAAAACTGATATTTTGATTTTTAAAGGAAAATTTAGAGAAGCATTGTGCAAAGGAGTGTCATTATTTTATCTTCATACATGAAGACATTTCTCATGGATACAAAGTAGGAATGAGGAATACAAAGTAAGAAAACCTTTTGGGAGACCAGAAGGATATCATCCAAGGGTAAAGTTGACAAATTATGCCACAGGGAATAGAAAGGAGATGGATGAGTATACTAAACTGTGGCTCCTCAACTAATTTTACACATTGGGACTGAAACATGATGTTGGTAAGAATGAATAAAGCTGTCTTGTGTCTGACATATATCAAACGCTTTTGAGGGACCACGCATTTCAATTATATAATAATCTGCTCACAAAAGGGCTTGATAGCAACATCGATATTCATCATACATAGTAGAGTTTATTTTAAAAACATTTAAATACCTATTCTCTTACAAATGACTCACATAGTTGTGTGACTTTAGCAACGTCTGAGTTATAGTTACAGGAGGGTGTCAGGTATCTATAGCAGTGTATGCAATAAATACTGCCCAGCTCAGAGTTGGACTAATCATTTGACACCTGTGGGCAAATTTTCATATTTCATTCTTCTAATTATTAAAATTCATGATACTATTTTATGGCCATTTCTCTGTGACATGTAGCATGATACTAGCCAGATTTTCAATAATGCATTCATCCTTGCTTCTGATTGGTAGACACTATTCTTTTAATATATTTTTATGTTTGAAATGAAATTGCATGTTAATTAAAGACTCCAAGTCCACTTCAGTTTTACTTTCTTCCTTTTTTTCCAAAATGAGAAATTTTTATTAAGCAAAAATATAAAAATGGTAAGCTCCTGTCCATTTCCATAACCTCCATTTAGATTTACGCTTTTCTGAAGGTCGGTTTCCATCTTTCGAAGGTTTCCTTGATGGATTCAACACTTTTTAATTAACACCATGTAAACTGGCATTTTAGGGACTCAAATCATGTTCCTCTTAAAGGATGAGTTTAAGGAACAAATAGTATGAAAGAAAAGATAAGAGCTGAAGATGAATGGGTTGTTTACAAAATTTTCTTTAACAACCCTTGTTACCTTCGAAGAAGAGGTACATTGTGGTGGGGGGAAAATTCCTTGGCACATTTGTTGCCCTTTGATCAAGGATGCAATTTTTAAATCTTAAAAATGGTTTAGTGCTAAACATTCATGATTTCCTTTTGCTGAGAAAATCTTTTATGATTGCTTCGTTACAATCCAAGCTATTGGTGCCATAATCTGAACAATATTTAGCTCCTTGGGTTATGAAACCTGAAGGTTTCTTTTTGTCATGAAATATTTAAATTGAATTCCTTATATTTTGTTTATTTATTCATGTTAAACACTTATTCTCCCCCACCCTCCACTCTTCTTATTTCAACCCCTGTCCTCTTCATAGTCATCAAAGTCTTATCTATTGGTGTATAAATTATGTTTCTGCTTTCTAGGTTTTCCTTACAATGATGATGATATTAAATGTTTAACTTTATAAGATTGATTGAGTTTGCTAAGCATAATGCTGTTTTATTCTTTTACAGTTTTTTTCAAAATAGGAATAATGGATAATGCATAAGTAATCTGCATTTATCTTTTGATGAACATATAAAAGCACTTCATAATATTTGAAGGTTTATAGTAGCTTTTAAGGTGTTAATGACAGACATTATAAAGCTTATGTTAATATTGCACTAGAATTATAAAACCTGATTTAAAGATGTCTCTATTTCCCATTTCCACAAATCAAAAGGTAATGTATTTGTAATTTTGTAATTCTTTTTATATATTTAAACCTCTTGCTAAATATATACATATATTCTTTCTTCCTTTATTTCTTCCATTTTTCTTATCTGCTTCCATTGATGACTCTATGCTTTTGACTCCAGACTGGCAATATGAGGGTAAGATGACAAAAATAAAAATCTTAAGCAACCTCATGAGCATTGCTTGTCTGTCTTTGTTTTATTCTCTTTAGAACATTATTAAAATTCTATTCAATCCTTTTAATTAGACTCTTCATCACAATTAAAGTCCAATTATGTTTGTTTCTGTTTTGAAGCTTTAATTGCAATTTATCCTTCTTAATCATTCCTTTATGTTACTTCTTTGGGTTAAATTATCATCCCATTATCTCTGTCCTGGAGAATTTCTGCTTTCCAGTGGTCTCTGCTGGCATTTTTCTTGTATGATTGGAAGAGTTATGTGATATACAAAGTGATCTATGCAATGGAGCATTTAGGAAACTATTTTTGGTTATTATAAACATTTATTATTTGGTTATTATAAACATTTTAGAAATAATTTCTAGAAGTAATACTGCCTATCAATTAAATTGTAAGATAGGAAATGACGAATTTGATTTTAAAATGACTGACCTTGGCTTGTTACTTTTTTTAAAATTTTCACCTGTAGATTGCAAACTAGCTAGGGGAGGACCACCAGCCACTATAGTTGCTATTGATGAAGAGAGTCGCAATGGTGAGTGAGGCTTCTAATTTTCAAATGACCTATTTAAGAAGGATCTCTTATAATTCAAATGCTATATGTTATGCATGGAGTTACTAAATGAAAGATTTAACCCAAATCTACAATTTTTTTCTCCATTTGTTTCTGTCCATGTGTGAGTTTTAGTTACTTACTTGAAAATTGTTTGCTTGGAATAGGATCTATTTTTATTTTATTTTAAGAAATATCTTTTAATGATCAGAGATGTTTGGTTTTAATTGAGGAGCCATTTGGATTCAGCCCAATTATCATTCAGATATCAGATTGGAAAAAAAAAGTTTTGGTAAATAAGTAGTGGTAATATACACACATATATAATTGTTACATTACATACCATATTATATCACACATGTCACACACACATCAATTTTTTTTGGGGGGGGCATCACTGCCCTCTGGTGGTGGGAGTAGGAGACCCAGTCTTTACTCTTGTAGAGCCATTGCTGGAATTGAACCTCCATCCCAGTGGGCTGCAGTCCAACACACAACCACTATGCCACAGGGGCTCAGCCCACACACATCAATTATATGAGGGGGTATACAAAGATAACCAGAATTTTTTTCAAAGCTATGTATTTTATTTATTTTTACAAGACCTACCTTATAACCATTTTAGAACTTTCCATTACACTTAATACATTTGTTGAATTTGTGATTACATTGCTGGAAACATTTTTCAAACTCATCTCTTTGGATTGTTGAAAGCACCTCCACAGTTTTTTTCTTCACCTTTTCTAAGTCATCAGATCATTGTCCTTTCATGTTGCTCTGCAGTTACAGAAACAAAAAGAAGTTACTTTGAGTGACGATAGGTGAGTCAGGTGCCTGGGACAAGGAAGACATGCTATAGCTGTCAAACACAGGCACACTGAGATTGCTGTGTGAGCAGGTGCATTGCTGTGGTGACAAAACCAGTCCCTGTTTACCACAAATCAGATCTTTCATGTTGCACACTGTTACACAATCTTTTCAGATCCTCTAAATAGAAAGCTTGATTTACAGTCTGACCTGGTGGAACAGACTGTAAATGCACTACAAGTCAACATTTCATCCATTTCGGAAGTTGAAGGATGGATGTCCAAATGAGGTTTGTCATCAATCCACATCTCACCTTTTAGGAACAAGAAAACCACTCCTACATCTGAGTTTTTCCCATAGTTCTGTGTTCAACATCACAACAGCTCCTACAATATATTTTTTTTTCCTGAGCAGGATACAACAGGATACAAAATTTTACAACTGCATGCTGTTCTCAAACTGGCCGTCACAAAAAACAGGTTTGAGGAAAACTGCTTTTATGAAAATATTCACCACAACCAATGAGAATCTTCCCAAGTGCACTAACTTAGAGGAAGTTGCTCAATGCTTAACTAGCAGGAAAAATACATAGTTCCAAAGCTATTCATTAGTGCAGTTTTCCCCCATTTTTTGGGCAGGGTGGGGTGGAGGGTTGCTGCCTCATATACTTCTAATTGAAACACATCACATTCCTATAAAAGAGTTGGCCTACAAAAAAATAGACTAGCATTGCATAAGGGTTTCAATACACCAATTGCATGTGCAGCTATGAGAATGGATAAGGGGAAAACTGAAAATATTTGGAAAGAGAGGTGACAATTTCTAGCACAGGAATAATCTGAATTATTTCACAATGTTCTGCTATGATTAACAACTAATACCAAATTCAGATAAATACCTTTTTAAAAAATCTTCCTTATTGAAATAAAAAATAAGTATAATTAGCTTACTTTTCCTACATGATTCCCCTAGCCTCTTAAAATGCCAACATGTAGATCTTAAAAAGTCTCTTCCACTCTTAGACAAAAGAGAATTGCTTCTCTCTAGGCTGTTTCTATTTAGACTATACTAAGTGAATGAATGTTTTCTATGGACAGTTCATTTTGTCACCTACTCCTGTGATGGGCCTATCTGATTTGTTATTGCTATATTTCTATACACTGATGAAATAAAAGGAGAGAAAACATGTCAAATAATTTGTCAGAATTTTTTCTTGTAAATCAACTTTTATATGTTATGAAAAATGAATATAATATATGCAATGTCTACATTGGTTTACTTCATCATGCATTTATATTGATGAATTAGAGACCTTCATTTGACTCTTTTAAGAAATAGGCATTTTTTTGGCATATCTTTTAGAATCAGCAACTGTTTAATATTGCCAGCATCAATTTGAATAAAATAATTTTGTTTTGTTTTTTGTTTTTGTTTTTTTGGGGCATCACTGCCCTCTGGTGGTCGTGGGATCTACCCAGCGCTGCTCCTGAGAGCCGCCACTGGATTTGAATCGCCAAACCCGCAGGCGGCAGTCCCGCACTCAAGCACTTACGCCACTAGGGCTCAGGCCCAGCATTTAATATTATTATTACTTACGTATCCCCTTGAACTTATTAGCTGAGAAGGAATAGAACATTGATTTTCACTGAGTACTTGCAATTTAACGTGTGCCTCTGTGCGTAGCTTATTTCACCCAGCAGGTGATTATAGCCACAATAGGAATGGTATTTTATCTCCCATCGTACTGAGTAGATTCTACTTTTCAAGAGTTCAGACATGCAGCATTGATGTTGCCAGAACAGTGTTGTGAAGTGACATGTGGGGAAAGTTCAATATTTGTGTTTTCGAGTAATGTGACATCCTGCCATACAGTAATGTTGTGTTCCTAACTTGGCATATTTTGTTTAAACTGCCAGCTATTCAAAATGCTGCCAGAGTTATTTGCATGTCATTACAAGGAGTATAATAAAAACTGAATTACAGGAAGAAATGTTTTGCATTTTTCTTTTACATTAAATATCTAAAAGTATTAACTTCTGCCATCTATTATAATGTAGTATATAATCATCCTGGCCTAAAAACTATTAAGTGAAACAATCTGAGAAATTTTTTTTTCCACACACTATCTTAGACAACCTAAGACACTTCCTAATAAAACCATTTTTTTCAAATCTTGAGGTAAAAATCTCTTAGTTTTTCATTTTCTACTTCTTTTAACTGGTAATATAAAGTAGGTGTATCTTATTATAAGAATTCATTGTATGAGATATTGGGGCTTATCATGAAAAATGTGTAGAAATTAATCATTAAATCAAGCTTATATTTTAATTTATCATTCAACTTGTGTTTGGCTAAAGAGCCCTAGTAGTGCCATGAAGTGTTGGCATTCTAGATGAAATGGTGACAGTTCTGACCAGGATACTGGCCTGAATTCTCTACCCATTCCATTGAAGAAGGAAGGAGTGGTTTCCTCTGTACAAATTTACACCCCAAACAACTCTTGGGAGCATTTCCAATTTGCCCTGTATGGTTTCTGTAAGTTTCAATTAATGACAGCAGGTTACCTTTGACTTATCTTATTGATCTTCTTTGCTAAACATTGTGTGTGTGTATATATATATGTATATATATATATATCTTCTACTAAAGCATAGTTTGTAAACAGAAGTCATATTTTGCTTTCTTTTTTTTTTTTTTGCTTATTTTATCATTCCTATTTAATTTACTCTGTATTTTGTTATTTAAGATACTGGACTTTATAGAACCTACATGTTGGTTACATAAATGCATATCGGTTGATATTCTAATACTCACTACATCAATTTTAGTGATGGTGCTGACAAAGAATATTGTAGGTACCATATACCGCCATAAGAACAAACAAATATGTCTTGGAAGAAGTGCAAGCAATTGCTCTCTAAAGTCCAGGAGGATGAGACTTCATCCCTTTTACTTTGGACATATTTCCAAGACTCGGCCAGGCCCTGCTGGATAAAGTAGAGAGATAAAGAAAAGGAAGACTCCTTGTCAAGATGGACTTACACAATGGTTGCAACAATAACCTCAAATATTAGAAAAATTGCAAGGATGTGACAGGAACAATTGGTGCTTCTCTCTGTTGTGCAGGGGTCACAATGAGTTGAAACCAATTCAATGGCACTTCACAGCAGCAATATTCAAAGGAATGACAGTATTTCACATCTTGGTATAAATAGTAAATAAAGTTATGCATGGATAGAAGTACACAAGAAAACAATATGAAAGTGTAAGAGGCAGAAACCCATAGACTTTTTTTGTTGTTGTTTTTGTTTTTGGGGCATCACTGCTCTCCAGTGGTGGAAGTAGGAGGCCCAGCCCCACTGCTGCAATTGAAGCTCCATCCCAGTGGGCCGCAGTCCCGCACACAATCACTACGCCACTGGGGGTTCAGCCTCCATAGACTTTTTTCTTATTCTGGGTTCTGTTTGATTTTTCCCCACCTTTGGATTTATCCTCATCAGCACGCTTTGATTCGGAGTAATGCTCTAGGTGTAATCACAATAGCTTATGTTGTAATGAGACAAGGTGGTCACTTGAAGAACCATGATTGTTCTTGACAGACGCGTCCACACACTAGCAGCATTGTTCAGTGTGTCCTAAGCATGTAATTCATGTGGGAGTGCTGCATGTAGAGAAACAGACTTAGATCATTTGATTGGTACTTAATTAAATGAGAAGATCTAAATCCAAAATTTTCTGGAAATGTATTTTCTAAGGTTTGCTTTTTATTCGGTTTTGTTTGTGTTTAGAAAGATTTGGTTGAAGCACTGCATGGTGAGAAGAACAGAGTCCCAAGAATGTGTATGAATATGAAAGCAAAGTCTGTCTCTGAATGTCAGGAAAGGAACACACTCTGATGCCTCTGCCACATAGTGTGCCATGGTTTTCACACCCATTTGAGAATCACTAGTTGAAACTAATTTCCAGACCTTCACCCAGAGAAAATAGAGGAAGGACCCCTTCCCATGGTGTTCTGGATTCCTAAATAGGTAGCAAATTCAGGTGTTTGTCGAAGCCATGCACTTCGGGTCTTCACGGTACAGCAGAGTTAGATTACTAAGTGCTTGTGGATGTTGCATTGCACCAAAACAATAATTTGAAACTCCTTTATGTTGATAACACAGTTTCCCTTTCCCAGTCCCTCACCAGGCTAATTTCTAGTCAATGATGCCCTGTTGATAAGGAATCAAAGTTGTTTTCCTGCCTCACAAATAAAGAAGAAGTTAAATGTGTTTGCTGGTAAGGTACCAAAGGCAGTGTAAAATGAAAGTATGCTGTACTTGGTGTGTGCTTTATTCTCGGTGTTAGGGTGGCTATAAGGCCACTATTGCTCTTATAGAAAACAATTTGGTTCGACAATTACTGGAAAAACTACACATGTAATGAGGTATTCTGATTCCTTTTTTTTTTTCCTCCGCTAATCCTTTTTTTCCCCATTCTGATTCTTTTCCTTTGTTCCAAAGTATCCTTTTCCAAAAAGGTCAGTAGTTGTGAAATAATATGTGAATAGAAAAATATCTGACCACTGAGGAAATAGGCTGTTACTTATCCCAAGTTATCTAAATTTTATTGTCATTGAATTGTATATTATATGTTCATTTATGATCCTTTTTTTTCCCCACTCTTTGACTAAATAGTACCCAGCATGTAATGGAATTTCTGGAGTTAATAGAGTTATGCTAAGGCAAGGTCCAAAAAAGTAACACAAAACAGACAAAAGACCAGATGAATAGAGCACTCTACACAAGGGGAAACAACTCGGAAATGCTTCTGCGTGTATCACCAAGTCAGCTGTAGTTCATATCAATGGTGTACACAGCAAAAACAATGCTGCTGGTCCTTTGAAGTCTGTGTAGTTGTGCCTATGCTTGACTCGCTGGTTGCAGCCAGTGTGTAAGTTCTCCTTGTAGAGGACCTCCTCTTTTTCACTACCTCTCAACTTTACCAGGTGCAATGTCCTTCTCCAGCGATGGGTCTCTCCTGACCCACCTGTCCATCCTAGTCTCAAAGGAGCATCCTGGCATTCCAATGTCACAGCAGCACACATGCCACCGCAGTATGACCAGTAGGGAAAGAGTGGTGGTAGTTGCTGCAAATTCTGGCTCCTGGGGACCCTAGGAGAGTCAGAACCATGCTTCAGAGAGCTTTAAGGTTGTAACCTTTTGGAAACAGATTGACAAATGTTTTCCAGAAGTGGATTCAAACTGCAATGTTTCCACCAATAATTGAATGTGTAACCGTTTGTGTTACCAAGGGATAGTCCCTCACCTGCTTTTCAAATTTCACATGCTACTAGTGATGGTGAAAATATTAAATTTGTAGAAAAAATATCTGGTTTCTAAGGAAATGAAAAGTACATAGTGGAAGAAAATTGTCTTCCTTATACATTATTTATTCTTGTATAATTATTTTAACGTCATGTCTAACAGAAAGGTACCTGATTTATCCTCACACACTTAATCCTAAATGATATCATTTTTCTATGTATAGCAGAAAATATATAATATAAAGGTAAATTTTAAAAGTATTGCTTATAGGGTTCTAGTTTATACACACACTTTTTTCCTGACAAAATATATTTTAATATGTCTAAACAATCAATGGATGGCAAATGACAAGTTTCTTAGTACTACACTAGTCTTAGTCTTGTTACATTTCATTTTTAAGAGGTGAAATTCTAATCAAAACAGTGACTTCTGAGAGATTCCGGTGACTCAATTAAATTCAAAGCTGAGAGGTCAACTCATCCTGTTACCTTGCTTGTGTTTTGAGATTCCCAGGGGGGAATATTGACAGGGCACAGGATAGTCATAATGGTTTATTAGGCAGAAGGTTCTAGAAAATGAAAACACACATTAGTGGAAAAAAAAGGCCGAGAGCTCCATTGAGTAATCCCCTGTCCCCCATCATTTTGATGTGCACACTTGTTCTCTGAGCATGGCTCCCCTGAGAGAATTTCACTGGATAAACTTGTCCAGTCCCCCGCACTGCTCTGATCTTGGATGTTTGCAACCCCAAACTCAAGGTGAAGTGAAAAGAAGCATGGTTTCAGTCCCTCAGGGATGCCAGCTGCCATTCTGACATGGTGCAGCTCAAGGAGCACAGAGGGCTTTGAGAACGAGTAAGAGAAATAGAACCACTACCTTCAGAAATGTGCAGCTTTAGACGAAGGGTATATTGAGAAACTGTACTTTAACATTTTCATATTTTTGTTGGATACAAATTTTTATTAATTTTTAAGAATACATTTTTACTTACCCTCATATTATCTAGCAAATAGTATAACTAGCAGTAATATTGGTTTGATTAGCATAGATTAGTTAAACACAAACCAGGGTCCACAATAGGAATAGTCTTGCTTAATGTGAGAATGGAAGGTTTATTGGAATCCACCCATTAATAATCATGCTGAAAAGTAGATCTTCCTGGGCTGAGCCCTGGTGGCGTAGTGGTTGTGCGCAGGACTGCGGCCCACTGGGACGGAGGTTCAATTCCAGCAGTGGGGCTGGGCCTCCTACTCCCACCACCGGAGAGTAGTGATGCCCAAAAAATTAAAAAAAAAAAAAAGTAGATCTTCCTTTTCCTCAGAAAAATAAGAAATCTACTTGTTAAAACTAGATATTCTAATTTAAATATTGATTTTTCTGTATGAGCCAAACCAGCTCATCTTTGTGTCTTAAGCAGGTTAACAGTTTCTTCAGGCAACAATGGTTGTGTAGGATATAAAAGCAGTGATTCATTCTCTTGGAAAAAGCCATTTCCAGAGGATGTTTTATTGAAAGGCAATGAAGATGCTTAATTTGAGGTTCCCTTGCAGATATAACAGAGTTTTTGCACCTAATTGTCCTTTTATGAAGGGACAAAAGGATTGGACTCTCTAATGGAGTTGGTTAGAAGTTGAAGACTGATTCAAACACCATAGATGATTGTTTGGTTTAGAAGAAGCTCCTGGGAGTGATCCCTTTCCAGAACTTTCCTAAGACATAAAATGCTCATTTTATCTGCTCTCTTCGGGAATCTTCTTTGAGATATTATGCTGTACCATTCTTTAACCAACAAAAATTTATTTCCTAACTATCTTTTCAGCATATTCATCTGCTCCAAATGATCAAATATTGGGTAGTAAATTACAGACCTTGTAACTTGGTCTATTTGCTCTGGGAGGTCTTCTCTGTGAAACTCATTGCCACTGAGTAGATTTCACCGAGTGACGACTCTTCCCGCAGAGTGGAACTGCTCCATGTGGCTTCCTGACACCTAAGTATGAATGGGAGTCAAGAGCCTCATCTTGCTTCTGAACAGCAGCTGGTGGTTTCAAACTGTCAGCCATACAATGGACAGTTCAACACACACTCCAAAATAATACCAGGGCTGGGCGAGGTCATCGAGTTTCCATTAAAGTAGAGTACACAATAGCCACACTCACTGTGTGAAGATAATAAGCCCCAACTGATTTGAAACAGCTGAAGCTTAAAATGCCTACTACATAAGCTTTCAAATCAAATGTGTACATGCAAAATTTTCTAAATTGAATTGCTAATGTTTTTACAGTTATCCATGTTTACTGATATTCCAAATGAATTAATCAATGGGGAATAAATCACCATCTCTAGTGACTACGAACTATATACTGAAGATAGCATTTGTTTCATATTCATCTCAGGTTGTATAATTTGAGCACACAATGCACACTTACTATTTAGAACAAATTAAAATGAATCTCTTAAAGAAATCAATAATGAAAATTGAGGACTTGTAGACTATGTGCCATTAAAATACACTCGACTTAGGCAATGTACATATGGGTTTATTAAACAGAATGTAAAGATAGGAAAATAGGTTGGTATTGTTTTATTTTTAATCTACCCAAACTACTAATGACTGGTTTTAATTTTCTAGATTCTGAAAATCAAGTCCTGAGCAAACTGGTTAGCCCTAAATTTATTTTTGTTTAATCTAAACACCTTGGAAACATGAGCATATGCTTCATAAAATCATTAAACAATCTTCAAATCCAGCAGCAGCTCTCCAGGAGCTAGGCTGGTATTCCTACTACCAACAGGGCAGTGATGGAAAAAAACAAAAACAAAAACAAAACATTAAACAATCTCATTCTCTTTGTTATTGCTTTTGTGGGTATTTCGGCTTTGTTTCAATTTGAGAAGTTCATAATCAAAGATGTTCATGGGTGAGAAGCCTTCTCCAGTTAATTTTGAGTAACCAAAGTATACTAAATCAAATATTCTTCCTAGATTTATTTTTTTCTGATTTCTACTTCAAAACAATGACTAAAGGAGACTGAAAATGACTAAAGGAGACTAAAGGAGTTGATGCATTTGAATTATGGTTTTGACGAAGTATATTGAAAGCATCATGGACTGGCAGAAAGCAAATAGGTTTCTCTTGGAAGAAATAAAGCCAAAAGTGCTTCTTAGAAGCCAGGATAGCAAGACCTCATCTCACATAATTTAGACACATTAGTAGGAAAAACAAGTTCCTGGAAAAGGGCACTGTGATTCATAAGAGAAGAAGGTCAACCAAAAAGACCTTGGAGAGTTGGCTTGAAAAGAGGCTGCAACAATGGAAACAAACCTAGAAACAATTAAGAGGATGACAATAGACTGATGGTGTTTTGTCTGGTTTTATTTAGGGTCACTAGAGATGGAACCTATTTGAGTGCTCCTAGCCACAAAAACACATTCAAAGTAAGTGGCTGCAGTAGCGCACAGGAAGGAGTTTAGCTGACTGTGATATTGTTGCTTCCCCTTTTATTTTTATTTATTTATTTATTTTTTTTTTTTGTGGGCATCATTGCCTCTGGTGGGCGTGGGCACTACCCAGCTGCTGCTGGATTTGAACTGCCAAGCCTGCAGGCTGCAGTTCTGCACTCAACCACTTACGCCACTGGGGCTCAGCCCTGCTTCCCCTTTTATAAGAAATACATGCCCACAACAAGATTGTTGTTATTTCAATCAGTCACTTATTTAATACTCTATCATTATTTTAGCATTCATCTATTCAGGGATTTGTTTAAGAGGTAGTTACTGATATGCTCTATTGTGTGTAGCCCTAGTCCAGTATGGGGTATGCATTAGAGAATAAAACTTGTGAAATCTCTCTGCTAATGGATGGAGAAATGGATGCCTGTAGGGAGACTATCTAAAATAGAACAAGATACAGGAAAATGATTGATAACTGGGCTGTTTTTTATAGAATGCATATTTATCTGAAGAGAAAACATTTGAGCAGAGCACTAATATTGAGTGAAGGCATGCATTTAGACATGAGTTTGCATTGAAGATAAATGAAATAGCAACTTCTAAGGTTTTCAACATTAATACATCTGTAGGATTTCAGAAATATCAAGATGGCTTTTGGGCTGATCAAAATGAATGATAGAAAATTCCACTGAAGAAAAAAAAATGAAGAAACATCTGACTGAATGTATACACATTAGTAAAAATGGTTTTAATTTCTCTTGCTTTTCCAACAAGTCAGTTGATGAAGGTTTTATCTAGTAGTCTATAATTTGCAAAAGATAATTATCTTTCCCATAACACTCAGTGACATGGCTTTACGTAATTGACATTTAATTACACACTTATGCTTCTACCTATGTTAAAATCTTAGATAATGTTATTTAACATTTAACAAAAACAAAACATATTAATAAATAAATATATCAGAAAATGCATCAATTCATTCAATTTGGCCATTTATAGCCTCAATTAACACATAATAAAAGATTATTGCAACAACCCCAAAGTTCAACCTGTACATGATAGCTTTAGTATAGGTAATTAAGACTGAGTGTTTGAAAATTTTACTGTGTGGTTCCATCAAAATTAATCATTATGCTTTTTGGCATACTGCCCTCAAAGCATGATTAATAATGAGAAGATTCAGTGTAGTTTTTGTTTGTTTGTTTGCTGTGAGCTTGTTTGCCACTAAAGGCTTCAAGTTCATATCATTTTTACTCTTCCACCATTTTTTCGCCCCTCAGAGCAACATTGAAGTTTGAGGTATCAGGAATTTGGAAGGATATTTTTTAAGTGCACTGTACATATTTACACAGCCTGTATCAAGAAATGGAATCTGCAGTAATGTTTTGTTAAACCCTCCATGTAAATTATTCTTTCACCCTGCGTCCACCTCCCACTTCCCTCCTCAATATCCTGCTCTCTTCTCACTTTCTTCTTCCTACTGTGTCCCTGATATTCATCAAAGTTTTTGCTTCAGTGAAGAAATCACTTTTTTCCCCTTGGATTTTCCCTATATTAATGGCATCATTAAGTATTTATCTTTATAAAAATTTGAAACATAATGTTTTCTCTTTTTGTCCATGTCTTTTGGTGTTGAAGAAAGTTGTCTTTGTCTTTATTGATGTATATTCTGTTGTGTGAATGCACCAGTTTGTTTATCCATTTTTCTCTAAGAGGAGTTATGGGTTATTTCCCTGTATTTACTATAATGGAAAATGCTGCAGTAAACATAGAAGTTCACATGTTTGTTCCCATTTTGTTCTTGATTTATTTAGAAAATATACCCAGTAGAGAGAGTGCTGGATCACAAGGTATTTGTGTTTGCATTTGTTATATGCATGCCATATTGATTTCTATTATGGTTTTGCAATTCCACAGTCTCAAAGATATGTGAAAACATTCTAGTCTCTCCACATCCTCTCCAGCATTTACTATTCTCTATTTTAGAACTTTGCTAACAGTGTCAATGTGAGGTGGTCTATTATTGTTTGATTTGTATTTCTCTTAGAGTTAATGAATCCAAACATTTCTTCATATGGTTGTTGGCCACCTGGATGTCCTCTTTAGCAAATTATCTATTCATAATTTGTATCAATATCATGTGCCCATTTTGCGATTGGGTGATCTGTGTTTCTCTTGAGGATGTTCATTATTAGTGGCTTTACACTTTAGGGAGATCCTTATAAACACATATAACTCCTTAGTAAATTTATTTGTGAATAGACCAAGTGTTAATCTTTGAATGGAAATGTTGAATCATATGTATGAATCTCTCTTGATATTTTAAGTAAGGTTAAACTGTCTCCTTACAGAAGCAGACAATAACAGAGGACAGCTTGGGGGTCACATGGTGGGAAAGAAATGTGATATGAGCCGCCAAAATGGACCTAATCAAGAAAGGAACACTACGGGTTGGACAGTTAGGAGGAGAGAAAGACTGGACCTCCTGGGGGGACGTGGGTGAGAGGGGAGAGGGAAGAAGAAGGGGGATCTGGACAGGCTCAGGGATGGGGGAACAAAAAGTGACCCACAATTGGTGGCAGGGAGGGCGTGGGAGGCCCTGTAGGGCCAAAGTAAAGGTAATGTGATAGAGATGAAGTACTGAAATCCAAAGGAAGACCGAGCATGACAGTAGAGCAGGAGGAAGGCAGAAGGAAATAGAGGAAGGAACTAGAAGGTAAAGGGCAATTGAAGAGGTCTAAACACAGATGTGTACTTGTGTAAATATAAGCAAATATTATAAGGAGGGTATAAATCCAGATACATATATTTATATGTTTAGTACTAAGGTAGAAGCTGGACCTTGGACTCCAACCCAGGCACTCTCAGTCAAGGCAAGAACACTTTATTCTATTAATCTGGCATTTCAGGATGCTCACTAGCCCAATGTGATCACTGAAGTCAGATAGGTTTATAAGCAAATGTGGTGAAGAAAACCGATGGTATCCAGCTACCAAAGGATATAGAATATGGGGTCTCAAAGCCTGAAGATAAACAAATGGCCAACTAGCTGAGAAGTATCCAAACCACATGGAACAAGTGGCCATGAGGTGTCAAAGCAGGAAAAAACCTTATCATTGTATACGATCTCTCATGAGATGATCACTGAGAACATGTGGGGGATTGAGCAAGAGTGGTAAAGATAGCTGATGGTACCCGGCTATTAAAAGATACAACATCAGAAGACTTAAAAGTTTGAGGGTGAACAAATAGTTACATGGCCCAGGAACAACAAATTCCATCATAGAAGATACACACCAGCCTGTGCGACCATGAGATGTGGAAAGAACCAGATAACAGGCAACAAAGAACAAAAATCATTTTATTGTGTGTCCACCCTCCGTACATGATTGCTGAAGACAGAAGGGAGCAGATGCAGACAGAGAGGAGAAATCCAATGACACCCAGCTACCAAACGATAAAGTCCCTGGGATCGTGAAAGCTTGAGGATAAACAAGTGGCCATCTAACCCAGAAGCAGCAAAGCCCACATAGAAAAAACACATTAGCATATGTGATCAGGGGTGAGAAAGGGAGCAGATATCAAGCATCAAAGAACAAGAAATCACATCACTACAAATGGGGGGCGGGGAGAGAAGAGTGGGAACCCAAGGCCCATCTGTGAGTAATTGGATACCCTCTCACAGGGGAGTCTTGGGGAGGAGACAGGCCAGTAAGGTGCGGTGAGGTGGCGATAAAGCATACAACTTTCCTCCAGTTCCTGAAGGCGTCCTCCCCCCAACTATCATGGTTCCAGTTCTACCGTACAAATGCAGCTGGACTGGAGGAGGTGCACTGGTGGAGATGGGAAAGGGTTGCAATCTCACAAACTCACAGGGATAGGTAGTTAGACCCTTTTCTGCAGGCTTACAATTGGTCAGCATCAACTCCGTGTCAGTTTCTTTTGAGGGGGCGAGTTTATTTGACATATATGTGATTTTAAAAAGGGTAGACTGATACACATTTCAGGAGTTAGGTATTATGGAGGTACGTTTATTAGATTTGGAATCTGGAAATGAAGTGGCAGCCAGTACACTAGCTATGAGGTATAAGATAACAGACCCTGCTATATATCCTGCTTGTTGATTATCTGTTAGCTCATCTTATTAGTATATGGTCATTGTTGAACCTATAGCACCTATGGATGTCTCAGTGTCTCCTCCTTCTGGAGTTTTCAAATCTTAATAGAATTCTGTTTCAAAGGACACTAGCCACTCTTCTCTTTGGGAGAAAGATGTGGCAATCTGTTTCCATATTGATGAAGTTTGAGAACTGAAAATCTCAGTAAAATCTAATATCCTATAAACATGCCATGAGTTGGAATCAACTTGATATAAATGGATACTTCAATTTTTGTGTTGTGTTTAACCTGTTGGAGTCTACCAAAAGGATGTCTTGTGGGGATAACACTGTAGAATCTGCTAATATCAAATTCCATAAATGGGGACATGTAAGAGTCTGAAAAAGAGCCATTAACAATTATGCTGGGAATAAAGAAACTGGAACATTCCTAAAAAGAAAGCAAAATCAGAATATTTGACCATCCTTCTTCAATATTACATGTAAGACTGAGTGATGAAATTTTCACTTAGAAGTTGATAGATAGATAGGTAGATATATAGACAGAGATATCGTTGAAGGCCTGAACCCCAGTAGCATTTAAGTAGTTGAGTGTGGGACTGCGGCCCGCGGGCTTGGCGGTTCAAATCCAGTGGTGGCTCTCAGGAGGAGCATTGGGTAGCACCCATGACCACCAGAGGCAGTGATGCCCCCCGCCCAAAGAAAAGAGATAAAGTTGAGAGGAATTAGTGAGGAATATACTATTTACTTCTATGTCTGTAATAATTCAAAATATCTGAAAAAAGTCAATGTGGAAAATAAAAACAAAGAAACCAAAACAAAAGAATTAAAACTATATTTGACTCAAGTCAGATACAGTGTGGATTATAATTCCAGGTGTTTTGTTTCTTCATTACATGACATTTAGAAAATTATTTAATCTCTGTCTCAATTTTCTCTATTATATGATGAAAACTATAATCTTTGTCTTAAAGAAGCATTGTAAGTGTTTTAGATATTAGAAAAACAATACCCCTGACAAACAAGTGGCATTTAGTACATGAAGATCACTATTATTAACACACTACCCCCCCCCCCCATTAAGACCACTAGAAACTCATCTGAATAGATATTGGCTTTGTAACTATACCAAAATTTACAATATTACTACCTAAGTTTTTACATGAGGAACTGGAGGCTCAAAGAGAAAGAATTTTGACAGGTCTAATGATAGTTTCCAAGTTATCAATGGATGCAAAGTATCACGATGCTTATCAACCCAACTGTAGTCCATTGTTCTGGTTCAAATTTGATGCTTTCACTTACCACCGAGACCTTGGAAAATCTTATTATCCTACTGTACCTCAGCATACATAAAAAAGGTTAGCTAAATAATTGGTTATAAATATCCACAAAAGCTTTTTTAGTTTTCACTTAGGTAATGCAATATACTTCCAATAACTAATAGAATTATTTTATAAAATAAAAGCTTTCATTGGTAAGATAGTGATAATGCAATTACTTTATATTACAAAATTCTGAAACTATTAAGTGATATCCATTTGTATGTATTCTTATACATTTTACAGTCCATAAAGAAATAAAAACTCCACCCAATCCACACTTATTGGCTGTTTTGTTATCTGGCATTTCATAATTTTGAAAATTGTAAAAAAAATCTACAATCCATATAACTTGTGCACTAACAATAGTTATCTGGCAGTAATGAATGCTGAGTTATGAGTCCATAGAGAGCTGGTTGTGAAGTTTAAGAGTGTGCTTCAGATAGGCTAGGCTATGATTCTCAGTAGTTTGATAATGTAATGATATCTTTTGGCAGTCATACAAAGATGTAATTTAACAGTTTTATAACAAGGCATTCTATTCTTTGTGATCTGATGTGGCCATACTTCGTGTTCATATAATGCTGAAATGCTCACATAAGGAACAATTTGGTATTTTATTTGTATATACATGGGGAAAAAAAGTAGTTTACTAGCCAGGTAATTATTGAAAGGTTCTTACATGTCTGACTTAGAAGTATTCCCTTACTTCAAAAAAGTTCAAGGTTGTTCTATGGTAGTCATTAATTTGCTTTGTTTTTATTTTTAAATGAATTAATAAAAAAACACATTTTGAATTTTAAGAATCCATTGACTGAATTTAATTCTACATATGTATATGTCTTCAAATATTATGATGTCCTGGCACAATAATAAAATAAAAATGGAAGCTATTATGCACCTCTTTAGATATTTCTTTATCTTATTCTTGAAAGATAATGTGTTGTCATGCTGAATAGTTAATATTTGAATATATTTATTATATTCCTTTTCATTGCATGTTGAAGCAGTTTTTCAGTCCAAATTTTGTAGGTCTTTCAATGCTAATTCAATCCAAAGATACTAGCTTCCAACTAGAAAATTGAGGGTACAACCACCCTTCAAACTTGCTAGCAACCTTATAGTACAGGGTAGGGCTATTGTTTCAGAGGCTGATCGTCTTTACTGTGAGTAGAAATTTCCTTCTTTCTACTGGTGGTGTCAAATTGCTGACCCTATAAGCACTATGCCACCAGGGATCCTTATTAGGGTAGAGCAATAGACAGATTTGACAGGATTTTAGTTGTATATTAGAGATTACAGTCTAGGGAAGTCTAGGGAGTCTAGGGAAGCAAACTCTACTGTACAATTGGAAACACATTATTCCACATTAGAAAAAAAGTCTCCTCAATGGTATTCAAAAACTGTAGATACTGGCATTCAAAAACTCATATACATTTTCATGAACACCATTAAAACCTTTTAATTTCTATAAGCTTAGGTATTCTGTTGAAGTCTTTTCTTTTTGCCTTAACATTTTGATATTCACATTATGAAAGTTGTATTCCCTTTGAGTTACCCATCAAACACTGATGATTTCCAATTCAGCGAAAGACAAGTATGTTGCAGCCACCCTTTGCTTGCTGTTGGGAAATGGCTCAGGTGTGCTTCTCCAATGACACCTTACGAGTTTTATACCAGCAGTCAATTGCTTGTTTGTTTCTGATTTCAGCCAAGAGGTACGAATTCAGCACAACACTGTGAGGGACAATTTAGATGATAAGAATGGCATGAGAAACAAAAATGAGAAATTCTTAAGTATTGAAGTAAATAATCAAATTATACGCCACCTTTCCCTTCGTTTCCCTTCATTTCTCTCTTGCTACTAATATTAGGAGATAGTTTATCCTCAATGGTATACAAAAACTGTAGATTTGACATCCTAATGAATTAAAAAGGTGAAGATTGTCTAAAGTCATTTTCTTGGACTCTTGGTAAAAAGTTTCAGAGATCTCTTTAGATTCACTGTATTACAGCATTGACCCAACTATTTTTTTTTCAAATGCTAGATTTTTTTAAAAGTTTGTTTAATATTCTTTACTCTGTTTCCATCTGTTTTGACCTGAAATATCTGTTAAGGTTCCTACTTCATAGGAGCTGGCATGATTCAGGACTCCACTACCAACTGGAATACCCTCTGCAGGAGAAATACAGGGTTTCTTCTCCCCTTCACAGTTACTTCGAACCTTGTGGGGCAGGTCTTCTGCTTCCCAGAAGGTAATAATGACACGGCCTCAGTGGCAGCTGTTTCAGGTCTTATGGGCCCAGCATAATACCCACTCTAGTTAACCTGGATTGCCAGGCAACAGTTCTTTTCTGCTCTAGAATATTGTGGCATTAACTATATTCTCTTTCAGATATCTTCTGACTCTTTTTTTTTCTTTGCCTGAGGTTCATTTTTGATCAGGTATGCCGGTAGAAGCTCAGAAAGCATCAATGTTCCTTAGAGTGTCATCAACAACTTTTGCATATTTATTGCCAAATAAATTTTAACTATCAAGCCCCATTCAGCCAAGCAGTTTTATGGCAAGCATAGAAAAACTCATTTTACATATATTATGCAAGTGGCAAAGGCATAAATTCATGAAAGAATCTTCTATAACTAATGCTTAATGTGTACTTGTTTTGAGCTGTTTCAGTATAAACTAGAAATTATTAAAATGCAAGAATTGAAGAGATTATAATCTCATTGAAGAAACTAAAAGTTGGGTCATGAATAAGATAAATCATCTTTTAAAAATAAACAATGAGAAGAGCACTGGATATAAAAATGGGAGAACTGGGCTTGAGCCTAATTCAACAACTAGCCATAACATTGTAATTTGGGGGAAAGCATTTAGACTTAGTTCCATCATTCATACAATTTAGAAAACAAAGTCTTTCTCAATGAGATAAGCTAAAAATAAAGTAGCACAGGAAGTCATTTACAAGTACATTTTAAAGCAGAGACTGTTCTTGCAGGATATTCTCCAAAAAACCACACTGCCATCGAATCAGTGATGATGCCTTGTAAATCTATGGGAAGGCAGAACTGTCCTGATGAGTTCTAGAATTCTTTGTGGGAGGAGAATATTCCATGTTTTTCCCAGTGTTCAGCTGCTCATGTAGAACAAGTGAAATCTATGTTAGTGAGTTAACATAGAAAAAACATTTTTAAAAATAAGTGTATGAAATCTAAAGCAGCAGATCATTAAACATCTAAATATATTAAGGAACAAGCCAAAAAAAAAAAATCTTGTTCCATTTAAAAACAAAGAAAAGATCAGTATGGCTGAAATATCCTTGTCAGTCTGGGTAGACTAGAGAAACAAATCCATAAACACACAGATGTGTATAAGAAAGAGTTTTATATACAAGAATAACTATACATTAAGAAAACATCCCAACCCAGTCCAGTCTAAGGTCTTACGTATGATATCATCCCATATGTCCAATACTAGTCTATAAAGTCTTCTTCTGACTCACTAACCACAGGAAATCATGCCAGTGCCATTATAGGCCAGTGGGTGCAGAATCTTGTGTATTCGGTGGTGATGGATGCGTCTCAGCACTGGTAGAAGTCTTCCCATGGCTCCTCCAGTTTTCAGAGTTCAGGGTCTATCAGCATGCTGCCATGTGTCTTGTCAGCTGCAATGTCTCCCATGGGCTCTAAGTTACCCATGGGGAAATATTGCAAGATTTCCCAGAATTCTCAGGACAAAGGTCTCATTGGCCATCTCCTATTTAATAGGCTAGACTCCACCCCTACACTCCCAATCCTCAAATTGACCCAAGAGTACATGACTGCAACATTCGTAATATAGTTGGTACACATAGAACTGTACACTAAGAAGTAAACAGAATATATGCAGATGGTTGGCCAAGAAGCTTAAAAGTGTTATGGGCTGTGAGAAGGAAAAATAATCTATCTTGGAGGAAGTACAGCCTGAATATTTGTAAGAAGTGAGTATGGAAAATTTCATCTTACATACTTATGTACTTTGGAGATATTCTCAGAAGAGACCAGTCCTTGGACAAGGGCTAACAATAGTGCAATAACAATACTATAATCCTATAAATTTGGGTCTAGTCTCTACATAAGGACATCATGTTTGATAAAGTAGAAGATAAAAAACAATAAAGGACACATTCATTGGGCAAAAGAGCTTTAGCCAGGGGCTCCGACACAGCAGTGATGATGCGGTTGGCACAGATCTATACAGTGTCTCCCTTTGAGAGCAAACAGACTTGAAGTTACCTAGCAACAATTGTGGCTAAGAAAAAAAGAAGAATCTGGACAACAGGATTGACACAATGAGCTCAAAGATGGCTCAATACATAACCCATTGTGGCTATGAATGAAAAGGTGACTAAAGTATGATTATTTTGGTTTTGGTTTGAAATATAATACTCTCCTTGACGTGTAGGCTAAATATTACAGGGAAATTAATTATTAATTCAAAAATATGTATACCTTGATTATCTGAAATATTAACAAGCTTGATTTTTCACACTGCTGTGGGCAAATTATAGAGACATTTTTCCATATTATATAATTTATTTTTCAAATTTTACTCTAAGATATTCTTACATTCTAAATTCTTGTATAAAAATAACACCAAAAGGCCAGTTGACATCCAATACATTGCAAGTCATTCCCAGAGACGACATATGATGCTGAATAAAATTTAGTGCATGATAGTTCCACAACCTTTCTTTTACTTTTACCCATATAAAAAGAACGATCTAGGGCTGAGCCCCGGTGGCGTAGTGGTTCTGCGCGGGACTGCGGCCCACTGGGATGGAGGTTCGATTCCGGCTTCCAGGAGCAAAGGCTGGGCCTCCTACCCACCACCAGGGCAGTGATGCCTTAAAAAAAAAAAAAAAAAAGAACGATCTCTCTGAATGCATATATGTAATAGGGATTGTTCTAAAGATAGAAGTGGTAAATGGGAAAATATTACAGTATCTTCTACATTTGCTTATGTTTCAAATTTCTCATTAAGAACAAAAAAGGAAACAAAACACCAAAAGAATTGCATAAACTCTTTCAAACTTTAATTTTGATCCTCATTGCATACAGAGCTCAGTTTAGAAGAAGCATAAGGGAAAAGAAGCAGGCAAGAATTGTTCCAGCCATCCTGAACACCATGGCAAAGTGCATGCACAGAATACTTCCAAAACCAGCTCAACAAAATTAGGCTTTAACTCCCATAGATAAAACAGGTCTAGAGTTGTGAATGTTGTCAGCATTACATGATTCTCCACTTTCTGTTCATCCATGTTTCCTACTGGCTGAGCTTTTTGCCACCATTTCAATGGATGCAGAAAAATAAGAGACACAATTCAATCCACAGCAGTAGCTAATAGTATCTATTGATGCATTACCCCCTTTCTCTATACCATTCATAAGCAGCCTATTTCCAAATAAAGAGGTGAGTTATCCCCTTCTCCTTTTCTGTGAGGGACCATACCTTGAAATCTAATTTAGTGCCAATGCCTCACTGAAAGAACAGAACTCTACCTCTACCTGAAGTAGTATTCTCTTATTAAGAATTCTATAATAATTTTAAGAAAATATGGTAACATTTTCAGAATTCCTTGTAAAAAGGAAGAATATTCAGCAGAACTTGCAGGATGATTGGCTATATGGACGTATGGATGAAAACATCTGATTTCAAAGGAGTCAAGTGGCAGGCTATTCAAAATGTTCATATATGATTAAAAAGCTAATATGAGGCAGAATCAGAACAGTGAAGGAATTAAGAAATATTTGGGTATAGGAAGAGTTTAAGAAAATTTTGAAATGGAAATGTTACCAAGTGTAATAAATATTGAATGAATGATAGGATGTAAGGTTAATTTATCAAAGAAAGAGAGAAATCAAGGGTAGTGCCAGAGTTTAAATGTGTGATGAATAAAATGAAATTTCTCATTTGTCTTCTCTATAATTTCCATTTTTTCCAATGAAAAAAGAAAGGAATGCTGATTTTAATGTGCATTAATCTCAAGGTAAAAGTATAAAACAGTATACTTTATTCTTTAGACTTCTATTCTTCAAATCACAGTGTTTAGGATGATAACAATTATTATTTTATTTTTTAGACTTCTATTCTTCAAATCACAGTGTTTAGGATGATAACAATTATTATTTTATTTTTTAGACTTCTATTCTTCAAATCACAGTGTTTAGGATGATAACAATTATTATTTTATTTTTTAGACTTCTATTCTTCAAATCACAGTGTTTAGGATGATAACAATTATTATTTTATTTTTTAGACTTCTATTCTTCACAGTGTTTATGATGATAACAATTATTATTTCTCTTATTTGCCTTGTCCCATGCAAATTGTTTCAACATTATTTCACTAAATCATCACAACAATCTAATAATGAAGCAAGCAGACTTTCATTTTACAAGTGAAGAGATTATTTTAGAAAAGACCCACCTGGGATTTTCATTCCAATTTGCATTGCTATAAAGGACATGCCCTTACTCTATTATACAGCCTCACATACATTATCATTCATATTCACATCAATTTGCATTTTTGTAGATGAGTTTTAAATATAAAAGCAACTCTATTTTAATATGTATGTGCAAAGTACATTGAAAGTAAAAGGCCTTTTTGATAGTCCTTGACTAGAATGAGTACTCTCCCCACTGACTCTCAGCATTCTGTGGTAGAACTGAAAATTGAAGAATGTTTCCATCTTCAGATACAGAATATAGTCAGGACCATAAAAGAGAGGCAAAGAAGAGAGAATGGCTGGTAAAGGAGAAATCCATTGGAACATGACCTCTATGCAGTGGACTCTAAAATTTAAGATGGTACTTCAGGAACTAGTACTTTAGGAATTGAACTGAACCATGAATTCAGAGGTAATAAGATGTCTGCTCTTTTGACTTTTCATCCTTCCTTGCCTCTGCTTTTCTTTGATTGTTGTCTTCATTCTCTCCTGTTCTATCAAAATCTTGCAATGGTTCTTCCAGTCTTCCAGTCTTGAAGGTAACATATAAAGGTCAAAATAAGTACATTTCTCCTCTTCTAATTTAGAAAATTCTATGACTACTTTTCAAGGGACTATGCCAACATTTATTTTCACTGATAATCAGGTACTAAGATCACTAGTGAGATTCATACAATTTAACAATGGGTTTGTTGCCCTAATGACCATTGTAAGTATAAAAAAATTATACTAAAAGGTAGTTTATTATTTGCTGCAGGTAATAGTTAAATAACAACAGTAAAAGAGGAACACAAAACTAGGCTTTTATATGAAATAATTTTAAAAGATTAATTAAAAATATTCAATATTAACTGATAAAAAGCAAACATTTAGTATACTTCCATATTGCTTCTTGATGAAGTCCTCATTTATCATATTCTTCAGATTTATCTGAGCATCATCATCAGCTTTGTGATTTTTCTTTAACTATCTTTTCACTGTAGGATTATGTGTCAGGCAGTGTTCTCTTAGAGAAATAAAATCAGGACACTAGTAATTCTTTTTATATATTTATATATAGAGAAAGGTATATAAGATAAGAAAGAAACAGTTAACTATCTATAAAGCAGTAGAGATTGCTCGGTGCAACTCACTTGTGTGAGACAGCTAGAAGACTGGCAGTCCTTCAAGTCTTGAGGGCCGCTGAGTAGTTCTCTGTAGAGCAATTCAGGCTATCTGGTCACAGGCAGCAAACAGCAGAGCAGGTCACCAATAGTCAGTCAGATGACAGAGTCCAACAGTCCCCAGCTCAAGAGAAGTATATCCCAGGAGCATGGCGAAGTAGGGCTTGAAGGAACCTCAACTCACAGCTCCACAGTCCACAATTAGGTGTCCCACGGGTAGTGTTGCTTGAAGGTTGAGGCACAGGACGAACAAGGCAGCTCTCTGGTCCCAAGATCAGAAAGCAAGAGAGAGGGCAGGACTTGCCGAGCCCTTGCTATCCCTGCCCTTCAATTCATCCCGTGTGCTCATTGGCCGTGCTGTCACAACAGACCCACCAATCTTCTGTGGCCATGTTGGCATAATAAACCTACCCATCACAGATTAGGTTCCCATTCCTTCAGAGGTAGGCCCATTAGACAATAGTCATTGCGTTTGATTTAGTAGAAACATGTGACTGATTTATCTTCTATGAACGTGTTGTATTTGTCTTTTAAAAAAACTCCTTTTCGCTTCTGCTGAATTTAAAGCAATTTTTTCTCACAAGATTTCTAGCTACTTGAAGACTTTCAGGAGTGGTATCATTCACTCAAATGGCATCATGGGAATTTGCAGCGGAAGGAAATGGCAGGGCGTCTCCCCCTGGGTGTTTGGTACATTTTTTCTTTACTAGGAAGTAGATCTGGCAATGGAAAGACAGGAGGAAGGCAAAGGGAGGAAATACTTGTAAAGGTTGATTACAGAGCTCAGGGGCGAGGTTCTCAGCTCTCTAGTTTGGGGTCAGAAATGTGGTGGCAGCTGGGAGGGAGGGGAGTACAGGATGAGGGACGGGAGCATCCTGAGCTTCCAGACAAGGTGCAAGGTTCCCCATTTGGGGGTTCCTGAAGTTGGGCTGCCCATGAGGGACAGGAAGGGTTTTATAGTCCTGATCTGGGGTAGGGGCAGTTGGGGAATGTTCCATTGTAGTTTGGTTGTTTTAAAAGGTGGGCTCAGTAACAATGTACCAATGCTATCTGGGGCTACCACCCATCTGATTCAAGGCTTCAAAAGCAACCATCAGGAGATGTTGCACTGTCATCGGGGTATTGCTCCACTTGTCGCCCCATTTCTGCCTAACTTAACCTGCCATGTATTTTTACTGAAGTAACAAACACAGTGGAATAAAAAATATAATATTGCATCGAAAGTCTAATGAGTTTCACGAAATCAATAAATCAATGTTATGAGCATAGAGTCATCTAAATTTTTTATACCTATGAATGGAATGAATATTAGTACAGCCACTTAGAATATATTGTTTCACAGATGAAATTTTTTAAAAAGTCAGAAAAATGTAAATTTGTAATTTCCAAATTTGGAAGCTGTCCAGCCTCCTAGTTTAATGACAGCCCTTTTAAAAAAAATGCCTTTTAAGCAACCAGTTTGCTGAACTCAACAAAAAATGAGGTTCTGCCAAACCTGTGTAAATTGGCTAGATCCACCACTGAATCCCACTGCCATTGTGTCTACCTACGAGGAGTGAGGAGGCACCATAATTCAACCTTTACAAGATTCCTTTTTTCTAAAGGAGGGAAAATATACTTCCCAGAACTGCATATATAATAAAATATGCTGAGAAACCTACCAACACAATATAAAGGGTCCTTTATGTTCAGTTTATACATTTCCCTTTGAATTATTAACATTTGAAGTCTACCTTATTGAGAACTGTGGAGTCATAGCACATGCCTAAAACAGCTTCTTAGCCTTCGCACTCTATGACATCTCTCCTCGGTGAGTGGGAGATGTCTTTACGTCTGTTAATTTAGCATGCAGAGATGAGTCTGTTCATCTAGCCACATCTTACCTCTTTGATCACTAAAATATGTCATTACCAGTGCATCAAGCTATTTCTTGGAATAGATTCATATTGGAATGCTACAATTAGTAAATACATTTTGACTATTATTACAGTGATCTTTTTTTAATGGAAAACACTGATACTTGTTATTAAGGAGGACAACAGATACATTTTGCATATATCGCTTTTTACTCAATATCAATGGAATCATGTGAACTTGGAGTCTCAATGTTTTATAGTGTTTTCTCAATGAAATTCGAAGTCTTATCCTGCAAGATATGACCATGAAAAGGTAGGGTAGGTTCAAAAATGTATTTCTGAAAGTGTTAGAGGAAGACAGAAAATATAACTTTTGAGAAAGCAAAAAAAAAAAAAAGGGAAAAAACTAGACCATTGTCACATTGTGATTTCTATTTGAACTAACCACACTCTAATGAACTGAATTTTAGGTTTAATGTCTTTAAATGAGCATTTTGCTATTTGACATTGAAAAGAAATCCTTGCTTTTCAAAGTACCACTTTCTAACATGGCAAAAAAGAAAACCAAAAACAATTAATAGCATGATATTGATGGGTGACTCTTCTCTCTTGTTTTTGACATTGCTACACTTAGGTCAGTTTGGGAAATCATAGATGCATGCTGGACCTGATCTGGTTTTCAACATTTTTTGTATCTTTGCTTTTTTATTTGTTTTTATTTATTCATATTAAGGTATCTAAGAGGTCTTATGCCAGTGGAGGTCACACACATGAAGCTGTGGGTGAAGCTGTGTTACATATTTTCCTATGTTTTGGTATATGAAACTCAGGACTGATGAAACTATGGGGACAACAAGTAGAATAAGAGGTTGGGCTGGAGGTATGGTGGGACTGGTGTGTGTGTGTGTGTGTGTGTTTAGAAACTGTTTGTGGAAACCATTGTTCAATTCTGCTTCATTTGATTGAACTATGGAATGATATGATAGATAGATATATGTGATAACTTCCAATTAATAATAAATTAACAAAAAAGAAATCACTATCATTTCTAAAAGATTTTCAACTAATAATATCAAAGAAGTGCAAAACTTTATGATATTAATTTCTTAAGAATTTATCACTTTCTATGTTGACCTGGGTTGACCAAATACATAGACACTTCATAGACACTCATATGTGTATAAGAAAGACCTTTATATAAAGAGTAATTGTATATTAAGAAAGCATCCTATCTCACTCCAGATCAAGTCCATTAAGTCCAACATTATCCCATATGTCTGATACCAGTGTATAAAATCTTCAGACTCATGCAACACATGCAATGCTGAATGAAGGAAGATCGTAGGCAAGTGAGTAGGAAGTCTGGTGGCTCCAGTAGCAGTGGAAGCAACTCATCACAACACTGAAGTGAGCTCCAAGTGGATCCTCCCAGTCCAGGGCTCTGGCTCTGTAAGTGTAGCTCTATGTGGTTTGTCAACAGGAATGTCTACCAGAGAGTAAGTATATATGGCCTCAAGTGCGCTATTTACCTCTGTTGTGCCTCTAAATGAGGTCACCAAGCTGTCACCTGATTCATAGACTCCACCCCTTCACTCCTAATAGTCTCAAATTAATACCAGATTATGTAAGTGCTTCAGTTCCTAGGAATCTAAATTGATTCTGTGACAGTGAGTTTGGGGTTAAAACTTCTAGTTAAGAAGCTTTGGTTAAACACTCAGCAAGTCGTGAAAAGATGGGCAGTTTGAAACCACAAGTTCCTCTTACAGGAGAAAAAAAAATAGCAGTCAGCCTCAGTAGAGAAGACAACCTTAGAAACCCTATGGGCATTTTTACTGTATCATATTAGATTGCTATGAGTCCGAATCCATTCAAAAGTATTAGGTTTAACATCTACTTTATATAATCTGAGGACTGCTACATTTAATTTCAGATTTGTTTAACATTATATGGACTTTTGAAAAAAGGACTTAGCAACTTGAAAATAAGACAAAACTAAATTTAAATACTGAAGTTAAAATTTAGTGATTTGGCAAAGTTTCATCCACGTTTTGACCAGCATTGGGATAACACATCACTGACAAATTTTTAAAATACACGAAAAGCATGGAATTCAATACTAGTAACTATTTCAACTCAATTTTCACTTTGTACTTCCCTTATAGTTGGTTTCTGTGTGATGTTGCTCAAGTGATCTCTTCATTTATGTCACTACAGAATTCTATTTTGCTTCATTTCGTATATTAACCTCCAAAGAAAAGGTTGTTGACAATGACCTTCTTTTCCTATGTCCACGCATGTGCTGAATGAAGTGGAGATACAGATTTTCTGTATCTTGTACTGAACTGAAAAGAAATATCAGCTCATGCCAGCAAATTCAAAGGACATGTAATTTAATGCTATTGTTTGTGTTGAAAATCAAATTATTGTCTTTGGAGCATTTAAATAAAATACTTCTTAACTATGTCTTTACACATTTGTATTTGAGGGAAAGCAAGAGAATGATTAGTTGAAAATAAACCGTTTATATGAAATCTTCATCAAGTCTACTCTATCTTTGATCATTTCCTACACATTTGATTTTTTGGTAGATTCAAACTAGAAGTAGGGAGGATTTTGTATGTGTTCTTAAAATTTCACTATTGATTCTGTGAATCAAATATAAGTGAGTTTCTTAATATCCTCAACATAAAGGTATATCATGTGGTGACTTTTCAAATTCTCTTATTAAAAATTAGCAAGTCGATATACACAAATATGATTAACGTGGCAGAAATGATCCTGTTCATTGCTCTGGTTCTGGAGCACGTATTCCTCTCTTTCTAACTCAGTGTAGTGAGTACATGTTACAGGCTGAGGTATGA